>VBSM01000565.1:4560350-4592902 GCA_008086735.1 Cheirogaleus medius
ACAGCAAAATATTTGGCTAAATATGAAAGTAGTTTGAAATGTGAAAGGCACTAGGGACTTGCAGAAAAGCACTGTTCCCATTGAATGGGATTATTTCTGTGTCCCTCTGACATAGCACAACTTTCCTAACCAGTAAGGTGATCATAAACTTCTTACCTGGTGCCGCTTGGTGCAGAATTCACTAAAAAATGATTCTGAAACAGCTCAAATGACAGATTGGCAGGAAAAGTTATTCAAGAGAGACTTCAAAACTAAAACCTCCAATAAAGAGCATCTAGGATAAAATAAAGAATGGCTGCAAGGATAGTTTCTCAAGACTGTTACCATTGAGTAGCTGACCAGTATTTACTAGATGCTTACTGTATGTTCAGGGTTCTTATAACTGACACGTCTGTCTTTCTTTCTGTCACTGTTTGTATTAAGGTAATTTCTGACCATTCTTTACCATTACATTTTGTGATTAGTTTTTACCTAAAATTTTTCGTGTCTCATTACTGTTTATAGGTTGTTGAACATTTTCTGTAATTTTCTTTTCATGTAATTCCCAATTGTCGACTTAAGCATTAATGCAACTAAAAGAACTTTCCAGGTTAGAAAGGGTTATGTTATCATCTTTTACAATTTTTTGCGTTCTTAACTGATTTTTTTATTTTTTAAGGGAAGGCAGACACGTGTTTCAGAATTTCCATTCTTGCCCCTGCCGGGCAGTGGTGTGGTACCACGGCACTGTGGTTAGGGCAGCCAGACCATTTGGATTTGAATCTGGCTCCCTCTACTCTGTGTCACCTTTAGCTACTTGCTTAACACCTTTCGGACCGATCACGAGTTTTCTTGTGTTTCGCGCGCCATCTGTTAAGGACCACTCACAAGTTTTCTCAAATCTGTCCAGCCCTTCCCCTGAGGGTGCAAGGAGAGCACCTCTTAAAGATCCACCCAAAAGGTTGTCAGGTGATACAAAGCAGCATGAACCTATGTGTATTCCAGCGAGTGGAAAGAAAAAATTTCCTACGAGAGCCTGCAGAGTTTGTGCCGCCCAGGGAAAAAGGAGTGAATCTAGATACTTATGTACATTTTGTTTGGTCCCTCTTCATAGAGGAAAATGTTTTACGCAGTACCATATGTTAAAAAAGTACTAGGAACTTTAATTGTTTAATTAGTTGTTTAATTGTTTTTGTAACAACACCTACAGTGCATTATGATCTGTAGTTATGATGATTTAAATAACGTGCAGTTTGCTCAAAAACGTGCGGTCCCTGGCATTTGTCTTAGAAATTTCTATGTGGTCCTAAAGGTGTTAACATCTTGTGCCTCAGTTTCCTATCTTTAGAATTGAAGCAAAAAATATTAAACCTACCCCACAGGTTGTCATGAGAATTAAACGAGTTAATACATTGATTTATACAGGCCTGGCCCCTACTCAGCTCCCTCATCAGCATTAACTGTTGCTATTCCTACCTGCCAGGAAGCATTCAGTGTGACTATTTTTTTTTTCCCATGGAACAATCTGGAAATAGCTTCTAACTTCTTAATAATTATCACAGCATTTATTAAGCACTGATCTTTGCAAGTGGTAAAGAATGCTTTACTATTTCCAAAGAGGGATAGGGACATGTGGGCCCCAGGAGGAAGAATCACAGGTGGTCTTCGAGCTGCCTTCCACACCCCCTCGCTCACTTCTCCCCACTCCCAGCCATGAGCTGCAAGGCCAGCAAGCTCAAGAGCCGGTGCAGCCTAGCAGGTCCCCTTTGGTGCTGTCCTGCCAGCGCCCAGGTGGGTGTGCACTGTGTACCTGGACCACAGGGCCTGCCCTCTGGGGTGGATGCTCATCCTCGTCCACAATCCTGGGCTTTGACAGTGATTCAGGTGGTGCGTCTCTTCAGCAGACTCCTCCCCTCTCTCCCCCCAGGGGCATTATCCAAAGTTCATGGAAGGCAGACTAGGAAGCCTGGTGGTGGGTGGTGGCCATACACTTGAGTCATGTGCTACAAAGGAGCCTTGTCAGCAATGGGGCCAGCGTTCTCGTCACTCTCTGCCTACTCCACGTTGGTCTGGAGCTTCGAGGGGGACAAGGGTGTGCTTAGTTATTACACAGCAGCCCCCCTCAAAAAAAATACCCACACCGGGCTCTGTGTAGCCGTGTTGTTTCATTTGTTCCAACAGCTTTATGAGATGGGAATGATTATTACAGTTTATCAGATGAGAAAACCGGGCTAGAAGAGGTGAAGCCAGCAGCATCAGATGAACAGCCTCACGTCTGCAGAGCTGGGATTCAAACCCAGGTGTGTTTGACTCCAGAGCCTCTGTCTTGAGCCCCTCACCAGAGCCTCTCATACTTGGAAGTTCACTCAAGTGTCTCCTAGAGAAATGTCCCCAACCTTTTCAACACCAAGGACCGGTTTCATGGAAGACAGTTTTTCGACGGATGGGGGGCGGTAGAGCTCTGCAGCCCTGTCTCTAACAGGCCACAGACAGGTACCAGTCCGCAGCCTGGGGGTTGGGGACCACAGTCCTGGCGGACTCATTAAAACACAGATGTCTAGGCCCCTCCCAGAGTTTCCAATTTTCCCAGATTGCCATGTGAACTCCAATTTAGTGGGTGGGTCTGGGGTGGGCCCAAGCATTCACATGTCTAACAAGTTCCCAGGTGACACAGATGCCGCTGGTCGGGGCCACACTTGAGAACACAGCTTCATTCCCACCCTCATCCTGCCCAGTGGCCGTTTCTCAGTTTCAGCCTTCAGAGTTCACTAGTATGTGGGGTGGTATTGAATTTTGGAGCAAAACATTGAACGAGGAGAGTAAGCTTATTTTCAACTACAATGCGTACAATCTGAGATCCTTTGAAGGCATTTTGGAGGTGATGGTGGTGGTTCTTGTCCTTAAAGCTGAAAAGGATCAAGAAAAGGATGTCTGGATGTGTCACTTGAAGCCATGACAACGTATCATTCTTCAAATACTTTTTGTGACCTTTTGTTCGAGAGTCAACATGGAGGATTTTCCTTCTCGTAAACTCAGTGAGACCAAAAGCCATCCCCACATCCCAGTGATTCCCACAAGTGATTACTGAGAGCTTCCACCTGGCTTTGAATAGGAACAGAGGAGAGGGAGAAATGGCCCCAAATTCTGAGAAAGGTCATTAGGTGAAGGATAGAGCCCCTGGTCTCTTTATAGACACCAAGGATGAGGCCAAACAAGGCTTTGGTGGGTGTGAAGTGTGAAGGGCAAACTCAGGTATGCAGGAAATACCGCTCTTTTGAACCTGACTTTGACCTACAAATCCCTATCTCATGGGCTGGTTGGAAATGCCTCATCAGTCGCTGTCCAGGTCTTCTCTCCCATCTCCCTTCCAGCCACCCTCCCAGCAGAGTCGGGAGTCTGCAAGGTGCCCACAAACAAAGCATGGCCGTCCCTGGACCCCCCTTGCCCAGGCCCACTGAGATCTCTGGGAATATAGCAGCTCGGCTTTTTCTGAGCTTTGATGAGAAAGGGGATTTGGGGCAAGACTGCTAGAAAGCCACACAGCTGTCACTCCCTGGGGTCTTTCCCCCTCCCTGGGCCACAGCAGGGAGGGGGACTTCTCCCACATTCTAGGGTCCCACGCATACCTCCCCCTTCCCCATCCCTGTATAGTTTTGGGGAAAGAAGCCCCTTCCTTGTCTCCCTGAAATCCTGCTCTTTCCTAGTAGGACTTGATGCCCCCTAGACCCAGAGCCCCAGACCCTCTTTCTAGGAGGTCTGAAGAGTAATTGCATTCTCTCCCTGCGAACGGGGGGGAAGCGGTGTAAAAAACAGCAGAGCTCAAATCTGATGCTAAAACAAGGCGGCTGACCTTAGAGCTGTGGTTCTCAGTGGCAGGATGTTCCCTTCCCTCACCCTCCAGCACCCTCCAAGAGCCTCTGGGCTCAGCTCTTCCCAGATTGCCATGTGAACTCTGCAGGGACCCACTCCCAGGCCCTGCGTCCGGGACAGTACAGATGTCACCTTAGGGAAGGGGCAGGGAATGTGCCCCATGCACCCAGTGTCTGGGGCATAAAACTGAGGGCCACTGGGCTAGAAATGGGCACTGCAGGGAGACTGAGGGCTCCTCATCCGCGAGGTGGTCAGTCGTCCCTCCCTCCCAGCCTGATTTTCTGAGAGTGCACTCACCTGGCCTCGCAGCGGTGGGGACGACCAACTCACACAGTAGGGCTGCAGCAGTCGCCGGAACCTGCACAGACCAGGAGCCGGATTCTACTGCACATTGCTTCCTCCCCGGCTCAGGCCACCCACCTCGTGAGACAGGCCTGAGTCTCGTTTGCTTTTGCATCCCAGCGGAAGCCAGGAAAACATCGGTAGCCGGGGCCCCTCGCCGTCGGTAGCACGGCTTCCTATCGCCCCATCTGGGGACTGGGTGGAGTGGCCTGCTGCCAAGTCACTGGCCGGCCCAGGGGGACATGACCATATGTGAAGGGCCATTAAATTAACAGCTGCTGAAACACCCATCAGGTAAATTCCTACAGGCTGAGAGTCGCTGAGGGTCAGCATGGACAAGAGTTTCTTATGGGTTTCTGAGTTCACCATTTTGGGAAAAGAAGTCAAACTATGGCCTTATGAAGAGTCTGACATTGCAGCCAAGGCCCCAAATACATCTAAACAAGCCTGGGGTCATTGAGAGTAATAGATTATTTCTTTTGCATAGGTTTTGGGGAGGGGTATATGTGCCTAGGGAAAAATATTTTATTGGTGTTCATTAAAAATGAAACTTTAGCTCCGTTTTTCCGTCATCCCTTCCCTCATCCACTGAAAATGGAACCATTTTATCTCACCCTGGTGCGAAATGGGAAAGGATATTTGTAGCTCGAATGCCCCCTGTTGACTTCAGCCTGGGTAAATCGCGGGTCTCTGGAAGGAGGACAGCGGGCCGGGCTCGGGGGGGCTGTGCGTGTGGACCTCATGCCTCTGCGTTCGTCCCTCTGTCTGAAAGGGCAAAGGCCTCCTTCAAGGCAGGAGCTACCCCCAGCAGCAGAAGTCCGTTCACGCTTTCCCCCGTCCCAGCTGCCAGCCACACTGAGCTTCCGCAGGCCTTGTGGAGCCCCCACTCATGGCTGGCCTGGGCCAGGGGCTCTGTGTACCTTGATCATCTCGGTGTCGGGTGTCAGGGTGGGAGGGGGTGGGTTACTCACAGTTGGAGAAGGGAGCCAGAAAGGACCAGTGCTTTGGGAATTGGCTGCAAGAGTGATCCTTCTCTGGGAAATCGACCCCAGTGGTCAGGCTCCGTACGAGAGCAGAGGTCCAGATGTCCAGTGGGCTGCTGGCCTTGCCATCCGGGCGCTGGGCTGTGCGCACGGTGGGAAGGGCCCGGCTGGCGCTGGTTTGCCAGGTGACCAGCACGCCAGACCCGGGACGGGGAGGGGAATCTGCCGCTGGAGATCACAGGTTCCCAATCCATTGGAACTGTTTTCATCTGACTAAAGAGAATTATTTATTTTGCAAATGTGTCAAGTGGTGCCTCTTAGGAGAAGAGCCTTTGGTACTGCTGATTCTTGATTTTCTAAGAGTAGATGAGCCAAGTTTCAGTTGTTATTGTTGTTCACCAACTAGTACAATTCAAACCACATTCTTTCATCACATAATCATTGTGTACTCAGGGAAGACGAGCTAGATTTAGCATTAACTTGTGCAACCCATGACTAAGCTATCACAGTTAGGAGTAGATCCCAAATGTAATTGTTTATTAAAATAACGTATAACTTTGATGGCAGAATCTGAGTGACTCTTGAAGTATCTGTCCTGTTGGATGATCTAAGTGGCTAATTTTTCCCTGTTCTATCCCACATGACCCCCCTTTGTAGCCCAGCCTTGAACAACTCCTTTGTGGACATTTTTCTGCTGTGAGTCTCGGAAGCCTTTGCTCCCACGGTTGTTTGGTGGCACCATGGAGATCCGAAGGTGCAGTGTGCAAGCTGCACTTGGGTGACGTGGATAAAAGCTGGGACTCTTCCATTAGGTCTCCTGGTTTGACTCTTGCCTCTATCCCCTACCAATTGTGTGATCTTAAGCAGGACACCAGCTTTCACTGGCACCGAGGTTCCCTTGTGTAAAAATAGGGATAATAGGCTGGGCGAAGTGGCTCACGCCTGTAATCCTAGCTCTCTGGGAGGCCGAGGTGGGCGGATCGTTTGAGCTCAGGAGTTCGAAACGAGCCTGAGCAAGAGCGAGACCCCGTCTCTACTAAAAATAGAAAGAAATTAATTGGCCAACTAAAATATATAGAAAAAATTAGCCGGGCATGGTGGCGCATGCCTGTTGTCCCAGCTACTCGGAAGGCTGAGGCAGAAGGGATCGCTTGAGCCCAGGAGTTTGAGGTTGCTGTGAGCTAGGCTGATGCCACGGCACTCTAGCCTGGACAACAGAGTGAGACTCTGTCTCAAAAACAAAAAAAAAATAGGGATAATAATAGCCCTGACTTCATAGGCTTATAATAAGTAACATGTAAAGCACACATGCAAAGTAGAATGCCTGACACATAGTAGGGCTTGTAATAGCATTAGATGTTGTTATTCCTTCATCACCACCTTGACCCGGGGGTGGATGGTGGGCTGCTAGTCTGCGATTTGTGTGGTGTGTAAATAAATAATTTGTTTGTGGGTGGGAAGGCATTGAGATGGACAGATAACTGAGTCCTAGGATGGTACCTTTCACCCTTATTGGGGTATGAGCAAGTTCCCGCTAGAAAAGTGTGGAAAATAAACGTGCAGGATCATGTAAGATTTAGGGCTCTTTTAAATGTAAGAATCCAGGAGATGCATTTGATTCCCAGAATGTCCTAAAAGCCCTGAGGGAGGGTCCTAACCAGTTACAGAAGCATAGCATTTTCCTCCCACCCCCAGCTCTAAGGGTCCTGTGTACCCTTTTTGTTCTTTAGGGTCATGATTCTTTTAATCCATGGCGTTCTGGAATCTTCCAAGGAGCCACCCAGCTGTCCCCCTCCAGTGCCTCTGGGACCAGGGTGTCCTCAGACTGCCTGGTAAGGTCCTTTTCTTGCCCACCAGCTCTTCCCACAACCACATGAGCCGGTTAGGGCAAAGTCACAGCCCAGACCCTGGCGCCCACTTCCCCTGCACCCCACGACCGTCCCTGGCATCCTGCAGTTCTGACTCCAGAAGCCCCAGGCAGCCGCTGCTAGAAACTGGCATTTTATAGATTCTGCGTTTGCTTTTGTGTTCTTTATATTATGATATCGAGGGGAAAGAGAATGATCTGATCATGTGGCTCTGTCGTTTACTCAAAGGAAAAGGTGGCTTCTCGCAGGAACAGGGTGATGGATTTCTGTCGTTCAAGTCGTCCCTTCTTTTCTTGTTTTCATTTTCTGCCTTTCATCACGTAGTCAGGATTGTTCCCCCTACTTACTTAGAAAGTGTATGAGAAAACAAGAACTCTTCTGTAAGTCTTGGTGAGGATGGAGAAAAAGCCAGTAGTCACTTAAGGTGGAAAATCCTTCTAAGACTAAAGACTAAAGCACCTTTAGCGCAGGCTGCGGGGCCACGTGGAGCCAATGGAGAGAGACTGACCCGCTGGGAGACTCAGTTGTCCGGCCTTTGCTCTCCCTGCTGCCTACACCTGTGTGCTGGGTACTGCATGTCCCACCTGCTTCAGGAGGATTACAGAAGGAGTCGCTGAAAGAGCAAGGGGCAGGATCCTCGCAGGTGGGGTGCCCCGTGTAGGACCTGGGTGAGGATGAACCGGTTGGCACACTCCACCTGACCCCAGAGCCTGGACAAGAGCACAGATTTTCCCGATTTCCACCTAGTTATGGCAGCCTGCCACCTGCTCCCCAAGGATGCGGCCACTCTGCACTTGGCTGACATCTCGGGACCCCTCAGTCTCTTAGGAGATGGAGAGGAAATGTGTATTTTCGGTTTGAGAAGGAAGATAAATCTCTAAATGTCAGACCTGAGGCTTAGAGTGAGCCCATAGGACTGTTTTCATTTGAGGCCTGAAAGAGCCAATCCAAACACGTGGGGTTCCCAGTGCCCAAACACCCACCTTCCCAGGCTCACGACTCTGACCCTGCCGGAGAGGTTCAGGGTAAATCCTGCACTGTATCACCCTTTCCAATAAAGACACTTTGAAGCTCTTGCCTAGCCCTGAGGTCAGTGCTCGGCCTATAAAGGGCCTTTGCTAACACCCACTGGCATCTTCTAGTACAAGGGGAGCACTGTGTCACCCCCATGAAAGTGGAAATGCTAATGCCACTGGGATATGAGACCCCAGCACCCCTTCCATGTTCAGTAATCCTGGGAGGCAATGGCCAGAAAATATGTTCTAAGGAGTACTGATTCGTTTAGAACAGAGTTTTTCAAACTGTGTCCTTCGGAACCCTGAGGTTCCTCAGAATACTGCAAGGACTGGGGCAGGGGCAGGGGTGGGCCGAGGAATGGGAAGCTTTCATCTCTTCTTTATGTTGCGGTTCTGCATACTATTACTCCACCTACTCCATTTCACTAACGGTTCCACTGCTTTTAAAAAGAATTTGAAGGCCTCTGGCTGATTTAGAGGCTCTATCCACAGGATTCAAGCTATAATTATATTTACAGGGAAAAATAAATAAAAACCCATTTACAAATCCAGCTTAATTAGCCCTTGCATAAAGTGAAAGTAAACCTCAACAGAATTCCAAAGGATTCTGAGTTGTCATAATTCTTTTTTCTCCTTTGAATGTTGTTGAGGGTCCTTGCATCTGTCATTACACCTCTTCCTGCCAGTTCATAAGGTCACCTTGCGCTGTGCCTGAGGAATTTCCATGGACGTGTTGGCTGCAGCAGGAACAAACACGGAAAAACCTTCACCAGCCCCCAGAAAGTGTCTGAATAAAATGTAGGAGGTCATTCTCTGTTCTGCAAGGGGCAACTTCTTAACCACGGGATGGTGGCCCAGGAGAGGGGGTGGGGTAGGGGGCAAATCCAATGGCTTTGGGCCAAAGTGCATGTGTTCAGGAAAATTAGAAAAATTTGCCTAAGGCAGGTCCTCCTTGCACACTGAGTTCTTATATGGGCCCTTTTATATTGCTGTTGACTTTGCTTTTAAATAAAAAAAATGAGCGCCTGCCAGCCAGGGGGCCTCTCAGGCCCTGAAAGGGTCTTCGGGGCATTGCCCCCACCCCCACCCCCAGGCTCCTGGCTCAGAGACTGGTGGGAATCGCAAACTCAGCTTCCAGATGGAAACTGGCGGGTTAGAGGGGAACACAGAATGTGGGTAAAGGACGGGCAGGGTGGCCATTCCGAAAAAGGGACTTTCTCCTCCCTGTCTCTGAGGCAGGCCCTTGAAAACAACTGTCTGCTAGGAAGACAGACAAGGGTCTTCATGGGGGTCCCAAGCAAAAGCCCTGAGAGAAGGGTGAGGCTTTGCCTGGTTCTCCCCGACAGATCACCATGGCACTGCCTTTTCCTGGCCACAGGTTTGCTGCTGGGGAAAAAGACCAAGGTGACCCAGCTCTGCTCCTAGGGGGCTCAGGCCCACAGCTCAGGCTGCCGTGTCCCCTCCCGAGCCTGGGGCTGCGGGACCACTACTGGCCTCCCAGCCAGGCAGGTGACCCTGCACGTGCTGGTGAGAGCTGGGACCTCGGCGTGAATCAAACCCTTTTCCTGCCACATCCTCCCTGTGAGCCTCTGAGCCGCCGTGTCCTTGGTTCTCACATGGGGAAATGACCAGAATCTGCTTTATAAGGCTTTTAGGACAGAAGAAGACAATCTCTATGAAGCCCATAGCTGTGTGTCATTGGATGAATTCCTTTACCTCTCTGAGCTTAATTTCCCCTTTCACAGAACAAAGACAATGGTTCCCATCTCACAGGGCAGCAGTGACAAATGAATGGAGAGAATGCAAATAAGTGCTGATCAAGGGCCTGACACTTAGCAAACAATCAATAAATGATAGAAGCTATTATTAGTGTTAGCTCTCCTGCGCCATTCTCCAAGGAGAACTAGGTGTTGTTGGCTTTTATTTTTCTCTACAGCCTCCTCGGAGTGTGTTGTCCCCGGCGGATGGACGTTAGTACTAACCTCCGAGAGGCACAAGCCCTTCCCAAAGTCCTCATACCCTGGTCTCCTTGATTGTCCCTTTGGAGTGATGCTCAGGCTCTCAGCTGGGGCAGGGACATAATTTTTTTTTCAATTTCTAAAATTCTCATCATGTTTAATAAAGATCACGCTTTTAGGGCTGCGAGGTGGGAGGGTGAGAGACGACGACCTCCTTACGAAGGCAAAACAGAATGGAGGAGATGGCACAGCGTCTGGCTCATTTAAAACCAACCAGCAAAGGTCTAGCATGAAAACAAGGGCTTCCGTAAATGGAGTCTCTTGCCTGTCCCACCCTGACCCTTCCCCTCAGGGTGAGGGCCGGAGCAGAAGAGACAGTGGGAATTCAAATGGCTCTTGACTTTGAGATGCCCCAAAAGGCGCAGTTGCAAAGGGCGAGGTAGGGACATCCTGACCTGTGATCCCGGCGTGGAAACCCCGACTCAGGTGGACTGTAGCGAGTTCATTAGCTGGGCCCGTCTCTGCTCACATCTTCAGGGCAGAAGTGCTAAGGACCGGCCAGCTTGGTCTGGGAACAGGGCGCTGTTCTGAATCCACATAAAGAGCAGGAGAGGCGGCCGTGGAATTTTTATGATGTGGACCTGGGCTTTCTTGTCTACTCAGCTTAACCTCTTGACTACAGTGTGCCAGCTGCACATTTGTTCACAGAACTGTTAGAGATAAAAGGGACCTCAGAGGACATTCAACCTGACCCCATCACTTTACAGAAGATGGAAATCGAACCTCGGACAGGTGGATAACTCGTTCAGGGCCCCATCCTGGTTCTGGCATCCTTGGTGTGAAACTCCAGATCTCCTAGCTGATTTTCTACATATCTCAGCTCCTTCTCTCTGATCCTCCCATTTTAGGGTAGCTATGGGGACAGTGACTACCAATGACTTTTCTGGGTCTTTTGCCCTGCTTTTCACGAGTGTGTATCTGTTTGTTCCATTCTTGTAGGTGCTGGTTACAACTCAGAGTTGCCTAGCTCCCTGAGGATACAGCTAGTTCACTCATAGAACTTTCGGAATACTAGGTGCAGAGAGGTTAGCTGGCACTGGGCACCTCACATCCTTCCCCTGGTGGGGCTCTCCTCCTCACTGACCCTGAGGACGGACACAAGGGTGGCAAATGCCACTGGAGATTTCCTACAATCTCCTGTGTTTTTTTTCCTTTCAAGCGGCTATGCCTGAGTTTGCAGTTCATCTTCTATTTTGTAGAAGAATCACTTGGGCTTCTTCCTTCCTTTACATAAATGCCTTTTCTCTGCAAAGTTTGTTTTAGAAAACCACTTTAAAAATTTTTTGTTATTAATAAGAATTTTGATTTGTGGGAATTTTTAACCAAAACCAAACCAAAACAAAAGATCGTTTCTTAAAGATGTACTTAAACCATATTCAATCATGTATGGATTTGCCTGCTTTTCATGGCTTTGTGAAAGAGGCATTCTTTGTGTTCTGTTCTGCAAAGCGTGCCTGTGTTCAGTTTAGCTTTCTAACAAAGCGCTTGCATTCAGCGGTGTGTCTCTGAGGCTAATCTACTCAGTGCCAGGGTTGAGACGGTGAAGATGAAAATGTCCAATAACATTCGAGAGCAGAAGTTTGCTTTAGCAGGATTTGTTAATGAAAATAAACCCAGAGACTTTTGCTTTCTGAAGTGAACAGTGAGGACAAACAGCTGGCACGGAGAAGTGTGCCCGAGAGATCCCGGAGAAAGTTGCTGCATTCTTTCCTCTGGAGGCAAAACCCAGGGAAGCATTTGTGGCTCAATTCTAGTCCTGCTGGCCCCTGGGGGAATCCTAGTTGATCCTCCTCCAGCCTGCCAGAGTGAGATCGGGGAAGCTTTTCTATCCAGGTTAACCTTAAACCCCACTCTTTACCCTTTTCTATAATGTGTGCAAATTATGGAGACATTAATTGCATCCGTAAGTATTTGGTTAGAAGTTTGCATTAAGTTAGATCTTCCAGTCTCCCTAGGTGTGTTCCGCCCTGTTTTGCTGTTTCCTGGAAGCTCTTTAGAGGGAATGCCCAGGAAGCCAGACGCCCCTCCTGCCGTACCCTGTGGCTCCAGGTGGGCGCTGAGAGTGAGGCTCAGGTTCAGGATCTGTCCCTGCCAGCCCAGCCGCGTGACCCAGGCAAGCCTGTTTCATTCTTTCTACCTGGGAAATTTGAGTGTTGTCTGTGTTCCCTTCCAAATATAAAATTATATAGGATTCTAGGGCTTTGGAAAATTGTGTGTCCATGTCTCTGAAAAAGAAAGGAAAACCACCTCTGCTGAGTTGGAATAGGAATGTGGCAAGGATGCCATAGGGTGACCTGTCGTTGTGTTTGCCTGCCACTGAAGGACTTTCCAGGACACAGGACTTTCCAGGACACAGGACTTCCCATTTCCAAACCGGAAAAGTTCCGGACAACATGGTCACCCTCGGTGCACGCAGGGTACCTTCCACCAGCCTCCCTGACACCTACCACAGGTGCAGGATGGGGAAGCCCAGCCCAGAGGGGATTTCTAAGCCCAGGAGGCTGTCGGATGGAGTCTGGCTGAGGGAGGGAGGGGACAGATGCCGGCCACATTCCTCAACAGAGAGAGAACCCCTCAACGTGCAGTTGACTTGTGTGATCTGTTTCGGCAGTGCCACCGTGGCCTTCTGTGTACAGATAGTAAACTCAAAGAAAATGGTACCAGGAGCCTGTGAGGATTTTTAGTCCCCCCATCGACCCACCTCCAACAAGGAAAAAAGAAAAAGAAATCATTGATATACTCCCTAAGAAACCATCGCATCCTCTCCGATCGGGAAGTAGAAGCTTCCTCTATAATGGATATGCTGCCACCTGCTGGCCGTGAGGGGGAATGTGGGAAAGTGCAGACAGCCACAGAGGAGGAAATGCCTGTGGGCTAAAGTCAATTCGGCCCCTCTGGGGCACGAGGCAGTGAGCTAAGTGCTTACGCAGCTAAGACGCTATGTTGGCAAGGGTAGAGCTTGCTGTGTGCACTTGAGACGAGTATGCTTAGCACTTCGTGTGCAGTCTCTCCTAAGGTGTGCTCAACAACCCGGAGAGGGAGGTCATTTCTCACCGTTTTATAGATGTGGAAACTGACGCTCAAAGGTTAACTTACCTTTTTAAGGTGACACAACAGAGAGCTAAGATTTGAAACCTAGATTGCTTGGCACCAGGCTGTACTGGAGGGGAGAGTAGCCGGAGCAGAAAAACAGGCCGGCACACACGGACTGGGTGGGAGAAATAGGTCACCCTAAATGTGCAGGAGAAACTAACTGGGAGAACGTAAAGGGTGAATGCAAAGCAGGGAGTGACTCTGACGTCAAAGGCAACAGAATCCAGAGGGGGAGAGAGAACTGGAGCTGTGAGGATTAAAGGTTAGGGGAAGGTGGGATTTAAAGTAGCCATTGAAGGATGGGTAGGGATCAGAAAAACAGAGAGGGCTACAGCTTAGTGACCATTAAATGATGTGCTGATGGAGTCCATGTTAAATGAATATTAGCTTCTACTAACAATGTGTTCTACCGGTTAAATCCACGCTTAGGGTCTTGTACAAATCTCATTAATTTCCAAAAGCCTGGTAAGATCTGCATTAGTATGATCCCCATTTCATAGGTGAGGAAACTGAGCCATAGAGAGGGGATCATTCACCTTCAGTCATATTGATAATAAGGGAGGGAATCACAATTTGAACCCACGTCCTTCTGACTCCAGGCCTGTGCTAAAACCTCTACATGCTTGCTGGCGATAAACATGAAACTAGCACAGGCGTGGTGGGCTATGCTCACAGCATGTCTGGATCAGCCTGAGTCATGCAGGCCATGATAAATGGGGGAAGGTTCCAGTGCAGGGGGTGGATGGACGAGGGCACTGGGGACCGAGATGGGGCCCAGACGCCAGGGTTAGCTGATGAAGATGTTGAAAGCCTTTCGCTCCAGCTACTGAAAAATGGGCTGAGAGCCATCTTTCTGCCGCCAAAGGGAGAGGAGTGCTGTGGAGCCCACGGGAGAAGGGCCCCCAGTCACAGTGCTTGCTGTCCCTTCTCCACACCACCGGAACGTGCATGGGTCACTCCTTTGCTGACCCAGTGACCTCAGGCAGGTTAGTTCCCCCTCTCTTGTCTTCAGTTTATTCATGTCTCATGTGGGGATCATTATTTTTGCCCCAAATAATGGAATTTACCTACTTAGCATGTAGCACTGTCGAAGGGGAATTCGTGAGAATCAAACGTAAGAAAAGACATGAAAGTACCGTGGAAAAGTGCGAGGTCTATCAAGTATTCCAGCTTCCTAGACTGGGTGCGCATGCCTTTGGAGGAGACTCGGAGTCAGCATCGCATACGAGGCTTCTCTTTGTGAGGATGGACATTTCATTTGAAAAGCATTGCATGGTTCGATGTCTTCAGTGACAAAGTTTTAGGAAAAGCAAATCCAAGTTTAGTTTAAAAAGAGAGGATTGACTTATGGTTCTGAGCAGCTCAGAAGTGGGGCACACCCTGCATGATTTAATCAGGGGTTCAGATATAACCCCCACACTCACCTGTCTCTCCCTCCTTCCCTCCTCCAGTGTTCTCTGTGTTGGCTCTGTTTGCAGACAGGCGCTCCCCTCACTGTGGCAAGATAGCCACCCCAGCTCCAAACCTCAGGGCCTCCAGGTTCAAGTCCAGTGCCTTTGTCCCAGCATTCCTGCAGACACACCCACTCCCATGGGCTCCAGCATGGTCATGGGACCTAGATTGAGAAGCTCTGATTGTCTTGGCCCAGGACATCATGCTCCACCCACCCATGCACAGGAGCTAAAATCGGGGAGGAGTGAATCTGCAAACAAAAATGGCAACTGTTGCAGTAAGAAACAGGGAAAGAAATGCTAGGGAGGCAATCCACCCACCCCTAGGTTGATTACACCCACCCTAATCACCTTCCTGTTCAGTTTGTGATCACCAGGATACAGACCTCTCCTGTTGGAAACAAACCCCCTGCAATCTGCTTGCTCCTCTGAGGTCTCGCTGATGACGACAGCAATTCAGAGATTGCTGCAGCCCAATCTTTTTCTACTATCTAAGACCTTGCAACATCCAAAAAAATGGGCAGAATAATCTTGGAAGCCAGGACGGCATATTCCCGGCTCAGCTCGGATGGCAACTATAGAAGGATTTGGGTCCTGACTCCTGGGCTCGTTGTTGAAAAAAGTTCACTTGAACTTCATGTGCAGTGTAATTCCCCACCCAGGAATTGAACTTTTCCTGCAAGGTGCAAGGCTCAGGGTGGTGGCAGAAATAACTCTGAACCTCCGTGGTCTTAAGGAATTTGTGTCTAGCAAAGAAGACAGTTGGGGATCAACTCACTGTAATTCTATGAAATGACCTGAAAATTTTAGATGACTCCTTTACTGGTCTCTTGTCGCTTTCCTCTTAGCATTGCTCTCCTATGCATGATAATTCTGGATCATTACTACTTAAAGTTTATTGTTATAATCACCTGGGTGCTGAAGGTGCAGAACTGGAGGGCTTACCCAAGGGTCCTGAAACTTTTTAAACAGGGGGCCAGTTCACTGTCCCTCAGACCGTTGGAGAGTGCGGCGCACATTCCACACATGCGCACTGTGGGCCCGGGACAAGTCGGCTGCTAAGCAGGACAGGCAGCGGCGGCAAAAACACCCGGCGGGCCGGATAAATGTCCTCGGCGGGCCGCATGTGGCCCTCCGGCCGTAGTTTGAGGATGCCTGCCTGATTAAGAATGGGATATGGAAAGAACAGGGATCCACACGTTTGGCAAGTGGCCTGAGTTGATAAGCCCACTGAAGTTTGGATGTTGCTCTATTATATATAAATTTCCCCTGTAACTCACAGTTTATCAACACTTAACTGAAAATGAGCCTCATATGCCAATTATTTGCCTCTAAATTCTAGAAGTAGCCCATTAAGGAGTAGAAAACAGTGTAAAAGGGGCCTCTCCCCGTGGAAAAGTAGAGCACACGCGTGGTTGCCAGAGGTACCATGACATTTTCCCAGCAAGAGGTCATTAGGCCCCACCAGGATCACCTTGATACTTCACTGGGGCTGGAAAAAGCTTTTTTCTGTTGTTGGTCTTATACGGACAGCTTGGTGGGCCCCTAACTTCAGGATGATCAGAGGCGATGATGGTTGAAAGACAAAGCCAGCCCTGAGAGAGGGTATCGACAGGAAGCATGCCAGGTGATTTAATTGAATTTGGGCCATTCAGATGGGGTAGCTGGTCTTCATTTAGGAAATGCAGATTGAATAACCAGCTCGCTCATTAAGGAGGGCGATGCAATTTGAGGCGCTCCACACCAGGCCCTGCTGACCCGGCCAGTCTCAGCCCCGAGTTCCTGTCCCTACCCACGTTCGCCGGCATTTTAAACCCACCGGAGGTTTGCTCTTCCCTCCTCCCGTGAGAATTTTTAAAGTTCTAATTATTGTTTTTAATTTTATGATACTCAGTTTCAAAGGCAAGCAATCTTCTAGTTTGTTAAAAGTACAGTTTATAGTGTTTGTCCTTCTTTTATCCGTTTTTTTCCTGTTGAATTCTCCATTTCTCATTCTTCCTTTGCTGTTTTCTTTCTTTCTTAGCCTCCTTTTAAGATAGCAATGATACCCAAATGTAGTTTTAGCCCAAGACTCCAATGTGGGAGCTTTGGTTCTTTCAAGAAAGGAAAAATTTGCTGTGACTTCTCTGCCCCCCATCATGTACCTCAAAAAAACCTTTTGGAAATAGCTTACGCCCTTTTAACTAAGTACATAATTATAGCAGCTAATATTTGCTATGTAACAAGCACTGTTCTAAATGCTTTATAATTTAACTTATACTAAAATGGGTTCCCCCATTTTGCAGATGAGAAAACTGAGGCACGGAGAAGTTACATGATTTTGCTCGGGGCCCAAGGCTTAGAGGTGGCTGAGCAAAGGCTGGATGCCGGCCTGTGCCCTTCACCACTACTCTCTGCCACCTCCTCAAAAGAATCTTAGCCAGAGAGAAATGAGACGTCAAAGTCCCACTGAAAATTTGTGATATTTCTGATAAAGAGGATATTTTCTCCCATCCTAGAGGAAGGGATTGCAGGGCTTAGGTGAAGAAAACTGTCGCACTAACCTGCTATTGATTTACGTGAAAAGATCAATTGGCACCAGACAGGGAAATCCCTGGCTTTAGGTAATCTTGGAGAGTTTACCTGGGGGATCAGGCTAGCGAGAGCTCTACGAAGTGAGGAGCATTTTATTGTACAGAGAGCAATGTTTTGATCGCTAAATTTTCTGGAGCTGGTAGATATTAGGAAGTCTGACTTTAGCCTTTTGATGTTCAGATCCATCTCGAATGCGAGTGGCCATGTGGCTGGAGACAGGAGCATCAATTCACCCAGGGCTCCAGGTCAACAGTATGACCGCTTCCCGCCTGTCAGTTTTGATTACTCTGTGACTTAGATAACATGGCTTAAAATGCACGGTTATTCCTTCTCAAAAGAAACTAAAGCTATGAGCAGCAATATCTTATCTCCTGTCCCCACCCCCACCATTCTTATATAAATTTTCTTGTAGCACAGATTGCTTTAAATAAAACATTAATGTTACTGGGCACACTTCTGTAGACTGAAAAGTTTGAGTGAAATTACAAGACAGCAGGGTACAGCGGTGATAATGACTGTGTTTGAAATAAGGATATTAAAGCCAGTAGAATAACCAGGAGTTTTTCGGAAGAAAATAATGAGATTAAGCTCCAGAATTCTCTCAGTCCATTGACCCTCCATCAGCTTAGTCCAAAGAGATTCTTAGAAGGTCCTGATAATGTTTCGAAGCACCACTCAGTTGGTGTTCTAGCTCAAAGACAAAGCTACACCCCACATGCAAGCTCTGTTCAACTCTTGATTGTCTACATTAAAAAAAAAAAAATCTGAGAGGACTAAACCCTTGAGTCACAGGCCCAGACCTACTTAATGCTTCTCCATTTTTCTTTTAAAAATAAATCACCAACCTATAGACTAATACATTTGTAAAACACAATAAAAATGATGTACTAGAAAAATGAAATAAAGACATTATCATAGTCCATTATCTGTTGTTTATAACAGAATACCTGAAAATTGGTAATTTATAAGAAATAAAATTTATTTCTTACGAGGCTGAGAAGTCCAAGGTCAAGGGGGTGCATCTGGTGAGAACCTTCTTGCAGGTGGGGACTCTGCAGAATGATAAGGTGGTGCAAGGTATCACATGGTGAAGGGGTGGAGCATGCTAGCTCAAGTCTCTCTTTCTCTTCTTGTAAAGCCACAGCCCCACTCCCATGATAATTCATCAATGCATTCATGCATTCATGAAGGCAGATCCCTCATGACCCAATCACTTCTTAAAGGCCCCACCTCTCAATACTGCCACGTTGGGGATTAAATTTCAACATCAGTTTTAGAGGGAACAAATATTCAAACCATAGCAGACATATAAAATAGGAGCCCAAACATTTAATTATTAGATTAAACAGGCATAAAATTCCATTTCAAAAAAATATAATGAGAATACACATAATTAGAAAAAAGGAAAAGAATTACAGAACTGTGCATGTGGGTCATGGAAAGGGTGGGTATAGGATATTGATAGCATGTACATAAATGTGGCCATGTCAAATTGTCATAAAAGTTTTTAGATAACTTACTCTCAACTTCAGTATTTAAGTCTCCAGGGACCAGTGACCAACAGTTCATGGACTGGCAGTGATCACCTAAGAGGTAATGAGACTCTGGCCTTCGGTGCCCTTAAATATCCAGGGTCCTAGAAGCTTCTTGGGAAACCAGATGTCTTTGATACAATAAGCCAGGGCTCTAAGAATAATGTGCCTTGCATTAATTCAAACCATTTATCAGAGGAATATGAGAGCAGATGATGTATTTTAGAATTCAGGCATGGAGTTATCGATCGAAGAAGAAATGAAGACTTACGGTTATTATAGAAAAGGGGGGGTGTGGGCTGCCATGCCTTGGATCCTGGGTAACCCGTTCAACTCCATCTACAATAATTAAAGTCGGGGGTGTTGGCCAGGATCAGCACCTGCTGAGTAGGTCTGCTCTTGGCTCCTCTGACTGAGGATTTATTTTATTTTATTTTGATGGGCTTGAGGGAGGGTCTGCAGGTAAAACACCCACTGTGTGCATTGGTGCTACTATTTATGAGGAAGGAATGATCTTCCTGCCTCCTTCCTCTGGGTCCGAAAGTCTCATCACAGTCCCGGAAATCTGTCATCTTCTCCACCTGTCTCTATTCACATCCTATCCCTACCTTCCTTGGACCTCCCCATTTACCAAAATTTGCCCTTTGGCATGGTCTAATCCCATGCATGCATCTCATGATGAGCCAAGTGTACATTAACAAATCAATGTGTGGTTCAGATTACACATATATTGATAAGCATCACATTTGCTCCTGTGTAATATCAGCATCACATATGATGAAAAAATCATATATTGAGAAAGCTTTCAAATTGTGCCATGTGTATGATTGTTGAAAATTTTTAATGATTTTTTTCTTATTTAAAAAAATAATGTCTTTTTGGAAAAATATAAATTAGCAAAAAAGAAGAAATACTTCTTTATATGAGTCAGCATTCATATAGAATTATATCATTCTTTTCTATAACTTTCTAATATTGTACAGATATACCAAAATAGATGTAAAATTACTTCCAATGGACATTTGGTTGTGTATTCATTTTTTCACTTAACATTGCATTGCAAACATTTTCCCATGTCATTAGATATTCTTCTACCCTAGTGTTTTTAATGACTACATAGCATTCTATTGCATGGGTATAATATTGCACTTAATCAATACAGTATAATTAAATGGTTTTTTCCCAAATTTCTGCTGTTATCAACAGTGATACTGCTGATACAGTTGTAAATAGATCTTTGCCTACTTTCATGATTATTTCCTTAGGTTAAGTCCACAGCCTTGTAGCACTGGATCAAAGGGCGTGGAATATTCTAGGGCCTTCCTGTAGCCTTGCCATATTGCCAGAGTTGAAAGGCAGTATGGGAGGTCAAAAGAGCTTGGAGCGTGGAGGGAAACAGGCCTTGACCCTAATCGTTGCTCTACCACTTACCAAGCTGGGTGAGTTTGGCCAGGGATTCACATTCTCTGAGCCTCAATTTCCTTGTATCACATAGGGATGAAAGCAAATGCATCACTTTGCAGGACTCTTTTGAGGCTCAAATAAAACCATGCATTCAAGCCTTCTGTGGGAAGCAGCCTTCCCCTCGGTCACTTTGGAACGGTGTGTGAGCAAGGATGCATTTTTAACTCTGTCTGCCATCTCCATCAACTTTTACACATGCCTCGGAACCTGGGCACTGCTCCACGGTACATTTTAGGCAGGGAGGAGAGGGTGTGGGGGCTGGAATTTCAAAGGCATGCAGAACTGGTCTAGCTCTTATATAGCGTGAATAAAATTTCCATGAACAAATGGTTACTAGATGAAAAACATTTGGGATGCGAGTCTTCTGAGGGTTGTGTCTCCTCCTCTGAAGCGTGGGGTCAGAGGTATGTGTTTCTGCCCCTTGGTGAGCAAGACGACAATCCAGTTCTGAAATCCCAGGAGCCGAGGGGAGGCCCTTTTTGCCCAATTCCTACTCTCCTAGGACTCTTTGTGAGGCGAGCCGTCGGGCAGGGAGAGAGAGAGAAATGAGGCCCGCTGATCCCCAGCAAAACTACACACACCTCTCTTTGATCTGTTCTGGTTGAAACCTGCAAAGGTTAAAATTGAGAAAACCTCCAGGACAGGCGCGTGGTATGCAGTTAGCTTTGTGTGGGAGCCTGCGTCCCGGAGCCTGCCCTCGCTTTGGCAGCAGGCACATTTGTATGTTTGGATTTTCCAGAAGGGATAAATCACACAAACAGAGCACCTCGGGAATCCTTCGGGGAGTCGGGCTCGGCCCCAGCCCCCTCCTGTTAAACACATGCCCCATTCTCCGGGCCGGGAGAGCCGTGCACACACCACCCTTGTCTGAGCAGCACTCTCTGGAAAACTCATTCTTGGAGAGAACTTTCTTTGTGCAATAGTTCAGCCTTTTAGACTAAACAGACGAAGAGCAAATAGTGAAGTATAGGGGAAAAAAGGAGTTCCTTCTGGTAAATAGAGAAGGGAAAGTGTCGTTTGGGGTCTGATATCCTTTGTGTCTCTGATCCTCGCACTCCGTGTTGACAGTGGTACCCAGGCCGAGAGAGATACTGAGAAACAGAGCCTCCTTTTCACTGTGTCCTGTTTTCTCTTTGTGCTCCTATTGCTTGGATGGTGCCGTGAGCCTGTCTGGCCTCCAAGTGCACATCTTGTCCTCTTCGGGCCCCAGTGCGGGGCTGCGGTATTTGGCCTGCAGAGAAGCATTCGTTTAAACAAAACCAAAGCTTTGAAGGTTGATCTGGTTTGAGAACAAACCCGGAGCATGGGATTCTTTGGCATGCGGGCCCGTTGGGGCTGAGTAGACAGGAAAGTCCAGTTTCCCCAGGATGAGCCCAAAGCGATGTTGAAGAATCGTCCCCTCGTTGACGGGCCTGGCTCTGAAACCAAAGCCAAGACAGTTACCCAGGCCTCTGTCCCTGTCCCTCCTCCTGTCGGGCGACTCTGCTGTGCTCATGGTCTGTTTTTATTACCAGGTGGGTTTCCCTCACAGACCCTTCCGCCCCAGCCTCCCCCCTCCCCCCCCCCGGTGAGAGGGGCACCCCGTTCCGCGACGCACTGATGCACTCAGGGTAGGTGACGGTGCCCACCCAGGGTTAAGCTTCCGACTGAGGAGGGAGAGAATGTTGGACCAGCAATTTCGGGAGACAGTTAAAAGATTAGATAGTAAATTTACTTAACAGAGACTAATCGCCTGGGACTGGGTTTCATATCCTGTTTTGAAATAATGTATTTTCTTTTGTGCTCTGGTCTGAATCTGTCATCTCTCCTCTAATAATGAGAGGCAGAGGATTTTTAATCTTTGACCCTCTTCCATATAATCTAATCACAGCGGTTTTCTGATCCTCCTCTCCTTATTTGGTGAAATTTGAGAAGGAAAAAGAACTCATTTTTCCAGCGTGACTGGGCCGCTCTCCAGTTCTAGTAAGGGCCTGGATCGGCAGGTAGAATCATCCTACCTGGCAGGTGTTCGGCGCTAGGCCCTTAACACTGGGGAGCAGGGGAGGAGAAAGGAGGGAAAGGAAGGCTGAGGGCTCTGACATCTGAGGCAGATGAATGAAGGGTGGCGATTAAGAACGACAATAAAACATTCATGACGTGTGTTTCATACCGGTGCAGCGTGGCCAGCTGTGAGTCACGAAAGGAGCAGTCTTAGGTGGGGCAGTTTCTGAGTCCCGTAGAGTTAGGAATGAGACTGTAGGTAATCCTCCCATTGTCTGCACATGGAAACTGCTACGCATTTAGCATCTTCCCCTTCCCTTTCAAGCTGGGAGGTCTTGGGCTGTATCTCCTTCCTCCCTGCTTTGGCTCCTAGACAGGTCGCTTGACCCCAGGCAAGATCGCGCTGAGGTCTTCCCTTTGCGTGGGGTTGCCAGATGGGGCGTCCCTTTAGGTTCCCTGGCTTTGGGAATTGCCCCAACAGGAATCCTGGTTTGTTAAGAACAGACATGCTTAAAATTCATTTAATTCCTGGGAGTTTGGGTTCAGCTCTCACCAGAAACAGGAGCGGTAAACAGAGGACTGCTGTCACCTGGCCTGCTGTCCTTCTCCCTGCTTACACCGCCACCGCTGCATGGTGGGCGTGAGTAGACAGGAGCTACAGCACCTCCCGCTTCCCCGTCTCCGCCTGGCAGGGTCAGTGAGACCGTAGGTGAAACCGTGTCCTGTGGCTGCTGAGCCAGAGCTCTCTAAGTGGAAAGCAACAAAACCCACCCAAACCCAGCTAACTAAATTTTTAAAAGGCATTTATTGAAAGGCTGTGGGGTGGGGCAACATCTAGAATCAAAGGGAAGGCCGAAAGACAAGGCCTGTGAATCATCTTCAGAGGGTGTTGCCCGCAGCAGTGGTCCAACCGCAACACCGGCACCAGCGCTAGTCAATCGGTGTCACCCACACTCTGTCCTTTGTTCCCTTTGCCTATACCTGAAATGCCCTGGAGGGAGAGCCTCACTGAACCAGGCTGGGCCATGGGCTTGGCCAGGGCCTGGTAGGGCCTCTTGATTCTGGTCCTGCTAGTCTTGTATCCGGGGAAAGGCCATTCCTCAAAAGTTAACAGGAGGGTGTGCTGGTATCCAAAGGAGAAAGTGGCCATGGTGGGCAGCCAGACGCCAGCAAATTTCTGCCAAACATCCATGAACCCACGTCTCACTAGGATTTCACCTTGCTGGGTAGGTCTTGCTGTCTCGGCAAGCAGAACAATCTAGAAGAGATGGCAGGAGAGACTGCTGATGACTGCTTCTCTCACCTCCTCTCCTTCACACGGTGCCACCGTCCTCCTGTCACTATCAGAAGGGGCAGATTGACTCCCAAAATGTAAGCTTCTGAGTTGAAGTTATTCCATTTCTTTCGAATCTCCCAGGGTTTAGTCATCACTAGTCTTCATTAACTTCCCTCCTGGGCCCCTTTGTTCCCCACCCAGGCCCCTGCCCTGCCCCCTCCCCCAAACTCACCACTGAGATAAATAATTCATAGGTAAAATAAATATCCAGCCCCCATCCCAGCTCTGCGTAATTACCTCCCTGGTGTGCGTTGGCTTCGCCCTTCTGGGAAATGTGAGAAGGGAAATGGGTCCTTTTAGCCCGTGAATGGTGCTTTATTATTTTGATGCATGAATGCGGAAGGAATAAGAGACAAAATAAAGTTAATAATACATTGCAGTGTAGATAATTCATCACTTAAATCAATAGGAACTGCGGGTCACTGAACTGGAACTGGTGTTACTGTGATCCAAACATGGAATTAATAATTGAAACTGCACTGATCTGTCTTCCTGGAATGTGAAGACAGACAACCCCGGGGATAGATGCGCACAGCGCAGGAGGAACGCGGCAATAGAGATGGATGATGCATTTAATTCCTACAGCTGTCACCTACAGTAAATATGAAAATCTGCTTTCTATCTAGAATCAGCCTCGTTTGGGAGTGAGGTTAGCTGAATTATATCCTCAGCTCTGTGTTTATTTTTTCATTTATTGCAGGAATTTCAAATGATTGGTTAGCATGGAATGCCACATTCTCTGAGGGTGAAAAGGCTCTCTAGCAGTGACTAGGCCATGGTATGCACAGCATCTGCGGCCCGTCACCTCCTCCACCCCACCTGAGGAGTGTGGGTGCCCAATTTCCCAGGACGCTTGGTTCTGCAGCCACGCCAAGGACGGTGGGGCGGGGGGGTCAATGACCTGTAGTTTGCAAAAGAGCATAACAGAAGAGTCAAGAATACAGACTCAGAGAGAAATGCCAGGCTGAACAACCCAGGCCAAGTTATATAGTCTCTCTGAGCCTCAGTTTCCCTCCCTAGAAAAGGAGATAATGATAATACCACCCCCATAAGCTGCTTGAGGACTGAAGGAGGTAATGAATGAAGCGTTTAGAGTCACGGCTGGCCCCTGGAATCCAGCCCTGTTTGCCACTGTTCTGAGAGGCAGTCGTGTCGTGGAGACACTCAGCCAGTGTAAGGCTGAAGTTGGTGGTTT
This sequence comes from Cheirogaleus medius, assembly GCA_008086735.1. NCBI lineage: Eukaryota > Metazoa > Chordata > Mammalia > Primates > Cheirogaleidae > Cheirogaleus > Cheirogaleus medius. Next base: position 4,585,052 of record VBSM01000565.1, read on the forward strand.
ATGGGGAGATAGTTATTGCTGTTTAAAATTAAAATTGACCCCACCTGCCTGGCTCTTACTAGGGTGAAGTTGATTATAATAGTTCATCTCTGCACTGCTCCCTTCTGCTTGCAAAGAATGAGTTGGAAGGGGTGGCGAGATGAATGGGACCCCGAGCAGGGCACCTGCTGGTAGATCTGGACACATTGCAAAAGTGGGGACTCCATTTGGAGGTGGGCATTAGGCAGAGTTAAGTTGTCCTGCCTGGTGACACGGGAGGAGTGGGGTGAGGAGCAGATTTCTAGAGAACTGCTGGCGAGGGAAGCAAAGGAAAGAATCCAGGGAAGAATGCAAGAGGTGGAATCTTGCAGAGAACAGTGGCTGAATTTTTTAAGGACAGACATGCTTAAAATTTATTTTTAAACCTCCCTTCCTCTCTACAACCTTCACGTTAGTCTGCGTCCTGTATAAATTTGGTCCGTGTGAGTATGTGTGTGTCTGTGTGGTGTTCATGAAGGAAGGAAAAGAGGTTGGATTTCCTGGCTGGAGTGACAGGGCCCATGACAGCACAGTGCATGAGCCTGGCCTGGTGATGCATAGGTGAATCTGTTTCAGCAGAAGTCGTCGGCCTTCAGAACCAGAGCTGACGAGGAAAAGCTCCAATCTTGGCCACACCACAGGCCCTGGGGTACCTGGTGATGCAGGGCTTCCTGGATGGGTGAGGCAAGCGAGGCTGGGACCTTTTTCCTCCACCCATGCCCGTGCAGGCTGCAAGGATCTGGCTGGACATCACCTGCCAAGTACAGGGCAGCTCTTTGTCCAGGAAGTCCCTTCCTACCTTCAGCTGCATTTCTGCTCAGTGGAGGGTCTGTCTGTCCCCTGTAGTGACTTTTCTAGCTAGCTGGAGCCCCAATCTGAGGCTGCCATGGTCATGTGTGGTCACCTCTGTGGCAGACCAGCCCCCTGAGCTTAAGAAGCCCAGCAAATAAGCAGGGTTTCTAGAAGGGACACCCCCAGTCCTTTCCCCATTCTCAGAAGTGTATGAGCGTGTGCAAGACCAGGGTCCCTTCCTCTGGGGACTTCCTGAACCCCCCACAGCGCTGGGGATCAGACGCATGGGAGTGAAGCAGAGAGTGTGTGCTGGAGGAGAGATCGGCGTGGCTGAGCCTTAGCCTGTTGGGCAAAGGACCAAGGGCAGAGGGTAGTGGGTGACAAGCCCTTTCCTAAAGATAGTCTCTGCACTGGCTTCATTAAAGAGCCACACTATCTTCTCTCAAGATGATTCCAGAGCCCAACAGGCTCTTGTAAGTGGAACTGTTTTGGGAGGGAAATACAGTGTAGTCTGTTTAATGCAGGCTGTTGCATCTAAAGCCACAGTGGTGTGAAAATCTATACAATCAAATGTACCCTTGAAAATCCCTTCAATCACCCTTACATCTCTAAAATCTGGTCCCTTCAAAACTCAAAAGACAAAAAGGAACTTACTTTTAAAAATTCTGCTTTTTTTTTTGGTGGGGGGCAGGGGGGATCTGTCCTTTCCTGGGGTGGCAGAGACCAAGATCTACTTTGAACTGGAAAGATGAGGGGGTCAACAAAAAGGCCGTTTCTCTTCTTGCGGAGCAATGTAGTTCTCTGTCATGAGTCAGGTGCCCTCAGTCATGTGACCGCAGTGACTCGTGTTGAGAGGCAGGTAGCAGTGAACCGAGAGGCAGGGGCTTCAGTGTCAGGTCCAGCTCCAACACAAGGTACTTGCGTGACCTTGAACAAGATACTTCTCTGGATATTAATTTTCCAAACTTTAGAGCAAACTCTGACAATATTTAAATAGATAGGTAGAGAGGCGGAGAGGCGTCAGCTTTTTTTAAAAAGGTATAATTTAGTGTTCCAAACAAGAGGAGAATAAGATATTTTATAATTATGGTTTTATAGTTATCTGTATTTTTCACAAAAGCACCATAAGCTAGGAATCCAACTTTTCCCACTTGACATTGTCAAATTGGGTTAAAAATGTCCATAATTTATATACAAAGTGTCAAATATATCCCCTTTCAGGATGGAAATCAGCTAATATTTGTGATATCCTCCTTATTGACTAAGACCAATCCCCCCTTGCTCTGTCCTGGATGCTTTGTAGGGGGTGATGGTATGGAAGGTGAATTAGAGGCCAGTTAGGTTGGCTGTTTGGAACCTCAGGTTCCACTGCAGAGGAATCATAGCATCTTGAAGAATTTGGAGGACTCCACTATTTAGGACTTTGTTAATTTATGCCTTTAGGCAATTTACCTCTTTGAGTCTGAAATTATTCTAACAAATTGTGAGGGTGTTGGTCTAAATCAGTAGTCTTCAAATTCTTTTCCTCTGACTGGGTTCTCTGGACATGCCTTCGGGCCTTTTCGGGGGTGAGTTAGAAAGGACGTGAGGGAAATCCTAGCTGCCAGGACTCCGGGTTCCCCTGGGCACCTTCTTTCAAAGATACAGCTCTACTTTTATCTGATTTATATATTAAGATTTTCATGTCAGATTTTATTTAAAGAACAGGTCTGTCATGAGGGGAAAATAAAAGAAAGATAAGAGACAGATGGTCTTTAAAGTCTAAAGTCTGCCACATCTAAGTTTTTGTGATGCTCAGAGAGACAGAAAGCTGAGTTGATGAGTCCTGAGCAGAATGCCTGGCCCTCCTCTAATTTCCAAGAACGGGTATAGATTCCTTTTTGTCATCCAAGTCACCCTCATCCAAGTCATAAAACCAAAAGAGAGTCAATGTTCGTTTTTCACAGTATATTCTATAAAGTCACCTGGAGCACTGAATTAGCAAATACTGAATCATTGCTGCTAGGGGACACACACACACACCTCTCACATAGATTATAATCTTAAATCCCAAAAGCAACTCATCCTGGTAGATTCTACTTATTTCACAAGAAATTGAGGTGCAGTCAAGTGGCTTGCCTGTGGCTGCCCTATTAGTAAACGCCAGGGTTGGGATTCAAACTCATCCAAGTGCCTGAGTGCCAGAGCTGCTTGTACCCCACTGCCCGTTCCCAGCTCCCCGCTCTGGGCCCCTGTGCGTGAGAGCCGCAGCAGGAAGCTGGAGCATCGCCTTGTTTGACCTTAGCTGGGCACGTGTACATCCAGTGGCTCAGATCTTTTGCTGATCTGCACATGTCCGTGAATGACCAGGAAAGCACCGCAAGTATTGATTTGGGGGTTACAAATTTTAGCGAGTGGGAGAATTCGCAAATACGGAATCTTCAAATAATGAGGATTGACTATATATGTAATAATGCATTCTAGCCACTACTAGATAAATTATTCACTCTGGTATTCTGTTCACATGGACAGTACATCTTATGTATCTATTTGCCTTTCTTGGTAATCTATTGATCAAATCATCTGGGTGGACCTCTTGAACAAGTCAGAATTTCCCCACTCCTAGTAATAAAAACATAAAGTGAAAAATGAATGCATCGTAAGAAGGAAACATAATGATATGTAACAGTTCCCTCCTGTCCCCCCCGCCACTGCCCCCAACTTTCTACTGCTCTGCCATTCCCTGTCGCCTCCCCTGACGCCCACCCCACCAAAGGAAAGTCCTGCCTTTACGGACCCAGTTCCTGGATGTGTCTCAGTGTAAAATCCAGCGAATGGGTGGAAGGGAGGACCTGAAGGATGGCAAAAGGCAAGACTGGCTCAGGGCTGGGTGTGTTGCCAGGAAGAGTGTTCAGAGTACACATGAGGTACGTCACACGTGCAGATCCAAAAAAGGGCATCTGAAAAGTCTGCCTCTACATAAGAGTAATTTAAGAGACTCCAAAAAAGACTGGAATTCCTTTTTAGCCATCTGTGCTTGCCTGACTGCCTCTTTCCGCAGGACTGTATGTAGGAACTGGTCCACAGGGGCCTTAGTTTTATCAGGGTTATGAGACAAACCTGAAAGTCTCTGTCCATTGATGCGTGTGTCTATTTATGTAGTCTTTGCAGCACTATTTTTCTATATTGAAGTCAGGTCATAGGGGATGGGGAGATGGCTTTGGCTACAAAGTATGAAGGTGACTATCACTCCCTTACTGGAAGAATGAATATAAATATAGGGGCCATAACTGTCACAGGGGAAGAAAAAATTTTCAGGGTCTAACTTTGTCTTTTATATTTGGTTTTCCAAAGATGATAAACAAACCTGGATAATATCTAGATGTTTCTCTTTCCCCTTATATTATTTAGTTTCTATAAGCCTCAGTTTCCCCATCTGTAAAGTAGGGATAGTAATAGCTGCCATCTCAGACCAGTGGTTTGAGGATTCAGTGAGACAGACTTAGCTTGATTCCTGAAGCTGAGTAACAAACACAGGCTGTATTAGTTGTTATAATCGTGGTTAGTACCATCCCACTACTGGGAAAACCTATTCAAAGAGAAAATTTTTTAAAAGTTACCTCTAAAGAGAAATGAAAACATGTCTACACAGAAATGGGTACACGAATGTTTATAGCAGCATTATTCATGATAGCCAAAAGGCAGAAACAACTCAAATGTCCATTGAGGGGACGAATGGATGAACAAAATGTAGTATAGCTATGCAATGGAATATTGTTCAGCATGTAAAGGAAACACGGATGCATGCTACAACATGGATGGACCTTGAAAACGTTGTGCTATGTAAAAGAAGCCAGTCATGGAATACCATATGTGTGATTCTGTTCACATGAAAGACCAGAATAGAGAAATCTATAGAGACAATAAAGTAGATTAGAGGTTGCTCAGGGCTGGGTAGGAGGATGGAGGGATGGGAATTGAGAGCTAAAGTGTGTGGGATTTCTTTTTGAGGTGGTAAGAACTGTCTAGAATTGGCTGCAGTGATGGTTGCACCTATCTGTGAATATACTAAAACCATGGAATTGTACACTTTGAATGGAAGAATCATAAGGTATATGAATTATATCTCAATAAAGTGGTTTTAAAATTTTCAGTGAAACAGAGGGAAAAAGCTGTTTCTAGATGATTTTGCTTCTGAGCATGAGTCAGAAGCCAAAAGTTAGAAAACTGTAGTTATATTCGTGACAGTCATGGAAACAAGACACCAGAGACCTGTCAATATCCCGTTATTGCCTTTGGGCTCTGCAAGGACAAAACCCAGAATTGATGTTGAGCTGCTGTCTTAAGTTGGAAAGAATTTCAAAGGTCACGTAAGGAAAGTATGCCCCAGTCACTCTCAGCATTTCAGCTCAGCCAAACACTTCTTAATCTCTGCTTTTACCAGGAACTTACACCTATAGAGGAGAAGGGAACCTAAAACTCCACATGGGGGATATCTGTGGCACGGCTGGGGGTTAAGGAAGGACTTGGCAGAGAATGCACTTGACCCGTGAACAGGAGGAGAGAGCAGAGTGATAACAGCTGCCCTGAAGTGTGGGTGAGATGTTGCATGCTACTCATACCCAGCACGAGGCAACTTGCAAACGCTGAGCTAAAACAGGCAGACACAGGTGTGAGTCTAGCAAAGACAGCAAAGGAAGAGAAAGAAAGGGACCCCGCAGGCACGGAACCCTCGCAGTGTTTCGCACCACACTGGGTACTTCCCAACGTCCATCTGGCTTCCTCCCCACAACATCCCTAAAGATAACATACCACTTTTACAGATAAGGAAACTGAGGCTCAGAGATATGATGTCACTTTTCAGAAGATACTCAATTGACAAGGGGGGAAACCGAGATTCAAGCATAAGATCTAGAGTATCTTCACCGATACGGCCCTCAGGCAAACTTGGGCAAAGGGTCTCCCATAATCCACCCAGTTGCTCCAGCCAAAAACCTAGGAATCCTTCTTCATTTTCTGATTTTTCTCGCCCCCTCCATCAGCCCATCACCAAGGAAATTGGATCAAACTCCTTGCCGGGTCCCTCAAGGCCATGTGCGACCAGGCTCCTCCTGCCCTGCCCAGCCCCATCCTGTTCCATTCTCTGCCTCACGCCCCCTCTTCTCCCAGTACACTGGAAGAACAGCTGTGTCTGCTGTACTCTCGGCCTGCAATGACTTTCCAGGTCTTCTCACTCTTCCAGTCTCAGCTCAAGAGTCATCACGTCCCCAGGGAGACCTTCCTGGCAGCCGCCTCCAGCTATGCGCCATCTCCTCCCTGTGATTATTTCCTGTGTAACACTTACCTTTTTCCAGAAATCATTTATTGCTGTTTATTTACATGTATTCTTATTTCTTCCCTATCTCCTTAACTATATAAGTCCCTCCAGCTCTCTCATTGGCCAGGGTAGCCCTGGAGCCTTGCTCATGGAAGATACTTAGGAGGGGGAAGGGGAGAGGGAAGGTGGAAGGGTTTTTCCTATAGAGAAAAGAGAGGTAAAGCAGACATTTCTGCAGAGCAGACAGCTTTGGGATGCCCTGGTTTTCTACTTACTTGGTGCGGGCATCTGAACACCTTTTCCATGCATTTGTTTTCACAGATATTTATTGAACACTTTTTATTAAAAATAAAATCTATTTCTCAGTGATTGAAAACAGATATCCTGGGAGTCAGGAAATACGTATGCTGAAGTTTACATTTGACAATGAGGTGCGTTATGAAGTCCATGTTTCTGGGTTGGGGGTGGGAAGGGTTCAGATTGCGAGGAAAAGAGAAAACCGAATCTATTCAGCTCACGCTAGGTACAACCACGTACAATAACAGAGAAGTAGGGGGCATGATTCCTGCAATGTGGTGCAGGGGAACCTTCTCTGGTTCCTGCAACATGGTGCAATAGAACCTCCAACTACCTGGCCGTGTCGTCCTCCGACTAGGTTCACCCAGCCTCACACGTGTCTAATGCAGGCATAGAGCATGAAAACCCTGTGTCCACAACCCACAGTCGGGACAGAGGGGCTGTAACAATGAGCTCGGGTGAGTGATAATAATGAAGATGAGGATGATCCTGCAGGATGCCAATACCAAGTACACTTTCCTTGCATTATGTCATTTAGTCTCATCTGTGCGATTCTATATAAACATACACTGCACAAGACTTTAGAAATTTGCCGCCTTTACTACTGAATCACCAGCATCTCGAGTGATGCCTGGCCTGAAGAACATGTTTAGTGATGAGTTGTTGGTGGAAAGAATGAAGATGGTGGGTCCACCAGCATGCCATAGCTCTTGATGCAAGGGGCTTGTTTTTCTGGTTCATTGCCACAGACCTGATGCCTAGGAAATGCCTGGCATAAAATAAACCCTCAATAAATATTTGCTGATAAATGGCTGTCCATTTATCAGATGAGGAAATTGAGGCCCAGAGATAGTATATTCCCTTACCCTGCCTGCGGTCACCTAGCCAGGAACTGCCAAAGTGGTGACCATCCAGGCTCTTAATTACGATAATAAAAGAGGATGCTTCTGGTGCAGGGGCGGGCGTGAGAAACTGCATAGAACTGAATAGGTCAAGGCGTGGGAGTGAGTTTAAGATAACCCACAAAAAAATGCTGTCACTTGCTGTGACGGTTTTAAGCCATGTAATTTGTGGACAGAAAACAGCCCAGCACTGAACTCTCTCAAAGATTCTCCTTTTTCGGTTTAGAAGAGTTTTTGTTTGTTTGGGGGTTTTAAAGGAAGAGATAGTGAGGAAGAAATCAGAGTGTTAACTAACCTTCCATCACTCTGAGAAATGTTGCTTAGAGAGCCCGAACGTGAACCCCAGCTAAGCGCTCCCCTCCCCCTCCCCCGGAGCCGGAGCCGGAGCCGGGAAAGAAAGCAAGTTCATGGAAACTGCACCTGTCACAGACAAACTCAGGGTGTCTCCTTCCCATTTATCAAGCTGTCAACTCCTAACCTGTCAGAAAGCCATCTAGGGGGCCGGGCGCGGTGGCTCACGCCTGTAATCCTAGCTCTCTGGGAGGC
>VBSM01000565.1:4593002-4636004 GCA_008086735.1 Cheirogaleus medius
AAAGAAAGCCATCTAGATGTGTTCGAGTTTATCAGCCAGGCTGAGCGGAGCAGCCCCGTCCGGTGGCTTTTCTTGCTGATAGCTTTATGGCTGTTTCAGGATGACCTGTGGCAGGGGGGATTCTCTTCCTGCTGCTCTTTCCCCCAACAGGAAAAAAACAAAAACAAACAAAGCCCTGCAATTTCCAGTAATGCAGAAGCCAACCACAGAACCGCCTCTGGCCAATGGCTGCGCAGGTTCCCATCCTGTGAAATGGCGACTCCCGGGCAGTAAGCAGCTCGAGGTACGACATGTCAACTGGAGAGAAAATTAAAGCTGAAAACCTCTGTATAATTTATTCATCACAACCTAAAATTGACTCCCTGCTTGTCTGCATTCACGTTGAGGCTCATTTAACTGCCTCCGCTGTGTCTGTTTAAAGAGAAAATAGAGGAATCGGCTCGGGGGGTAAGATAAACCAAAACACAAAAACTCCCAACAATTCTTTCATTTCATTCCTCAGATGACTTTGTTCCTCTCTGCTGGTTAAGATGAGAATGACTCTGCGTCACAATGATTAATTATTATTATTTCAAGTTTGGTGTCTCTTAAAAATAAAAAGTATTCTGAATTTTTTTTTTTTTTTTCTGAGCAAAAGTTCTTGAGATCAAGAGAGCAAAGCACCAGTCGCAGACTCTGGCAGGGTTTTCTTCTGCTTCTAAAAGCATCAGTCCACAATAGATATTGTCATCTTTTTAGAGATGAAGATCAGAGAAGTAGAATGACTTGCCTGAGGTCACACAGCTAGAAAGAGTCAGAACGAAGACAGACCTAAGTCTGTCTGAGTCAAAGCCTCTAAATGCTCCTGAGTTTTATGTAGCAGATCATGCTCATTAGGGCAAAGACCTACAGAAGTGGGTACCCAAAATGCCATGAAGTAGAAGGAATTGGTAAACGAGAGGGTGCTCTAACTTTAGAAGACGAGTTCAAGATGACAGGTGAGGTGGGAGGCACAATGCTACTGGATGAGCCCTTTAAGCTTTGCATCACGTCTCCCCGGTGAGATTTTATGCTCCTTGAAGACAAGTCCTTCCAAAGGCCGTACAGTTAGGTCTATAGACTGATTCCCTTTGCAATGCGCTCAACAGGGCCAACTGCAAAGACGCCTTCCAGAGTTGGCCAGGTCATTGACAACAATAGCAGTGAAGGATGGTGTCCGCAAGGTGATGACAGGGATGAGATTCCTCTCTCTGCTGCTGTCCTAGCAGGGAGACTGGAACTCCCATCCCTGCCATATTTGGGAAGACAGTGAGTTTGAATTCCAGGAGAACAGGGAGAGGCGAATGAGAAGATTTGTATCTCTGGGGAGACCCAAGGAGAGTCCAGCAAGGGCACGGGGAGGGAGGGGACACTGGGCTTGCTGGTGGGGGTGGTGCTGAGTGGTAGCCCCAGCTCCACTGACTGGGGAGAGCAGAGGGGGAGACAGGCTTGCAGGGAAGGAATGACATATTCCACGGGAGGGGGGAGATAAATCATTCGTAATCTTTATGTTCAAGGAGGAGGGCGGTGAGGAATGTTAAAAACCCACTCTGGTTTCCAAGGCCCAGGGAGGCGGTGAGGAAGGAATGCGAGCGCCTGCCAGAGCAGGTGAGCAAAGGTTGGGGCGAGAACCTGGCGCAGGCACGGAGGTGCACACACACACACCACTGTCTCACATGTATAGCATTGGATTACACTATACATACTCTTTGGAAATCAACCTTTTCACTTTAGAAATATAGAGAGAACATTTTTCTAAGTTTATGAATAACATTCTCCTTTTTGAGGATTGTTGGTCTTCCATAATAGTGTATCACCAAGATAACCAGCATTTGAGAAATTTGAGTGGTTTTCAATATATTCCATCATCTAAAGTGCTCCAGGGAACATCCTTATATACATATATTTTGGGGGCCTTTGTTAGATTAGAGTTAGGGTTGTTAAATGAAAGGTCATGCATGTGTAAAGAGCTTTTGAGATATCTTGCCAAATTGCCCAACTGAAAGGCATTACCAGTTTATATTCCTTCCAGAAATACAAGAGCACACCAGTCTCCTTCCATCCTCACGCTCGCAGGGGATCAGCATTTCACAAAGTGGTTGATGTTGTAGAAGTTTGAGAGGCCGGAAGGAACGCCATAACCTGACTCTGCCTTGCATCTCCCATGGAATTCTTGAAGCAGAAAAGGCGTAGGTATTGGGGCTATTTAGAGCTCCCAGAGATAGATTTTGCAGAATCAAATAACATATAGGAAGATGCATGTAAGGTGGGAGTGAGGGCGGTGACGGGGAGGTTCTCGCTCTCTGTTAGGTTTAATATATGGAATCAAGAGAGGGCTTCTGTCCTCAGGGCTGACATTGTAAAGACAAGGTTGTAAAGACAAGGAGGGCAGTCCATGGTGACACACTGAGAGGAAGATGATGGCTTTCTTCAGTCCTCGTTCAGTGTCATACTACCTGGTGCCCTGACCCAGGCTGTACCCCTGGTCCAAGCTAGGTCCTAAAGTTTAGCCTTTCTCTTATAAAAATCACTCTTGCTTCTAAATAAAGAAATCCAGTGAACTCCTCAGACTTTTCTAGGCAAAAGATTGAGCTTCATCTGGGTCCCATTTGAAAAGAGCAGGCATATAAAATCCTGACATCCACGGTGCAGATAAGATCGAGAGCTCACCTGGGGAGACGTACAAGTGTTTCACATTCAAAGCACATGTCTCTAATGCTAATCAGATAACCGTAGAGTTGAGTTCTTACATCTGGCACAAAACTCTTGCTTTTATGTTTCCTATTTTTTCCAGAAGGTAATAAAATTCACAATTGTATCTCATAATCAATATAGCATCTCTTCAGGCACTTCTGCACATTATGACTGCTAAGCTTTGGCCCGGCTCAGATAAGAGGACCACATGCTCTTGCTTATTTTTTCTCATTGAGATACTCAGCTCTAAGATCTTGCCATTGGGTGACTTAGAAAGCAGATCTTGTTTCCCCAACTAAACAGGATAGGACGAGAGAGCTGGCGCGAGTTCACAATTGGAGAGGAAGACACATCGCAGTATGTTCCATTTGGGATTGTTGAGCTATTTACCTAGAAACCAGAAGTACCAACTCAGAATCAAGTGGAAGCTTTGCCCTCAGAGAGCAAGTGAACTTTTAGGTGTCATTGCTGATAGAGAAGAATTCTGTCTGGACTTAGCATAGGTGTATGATATCGATTTGGAACAGTAGTATGCCAAACTGCTCTTGGCATGAAGTGCATCTTGGATGACCAAGAGATACACAACAAGGGACCCATGCTTGAAAAGGCAGAACTCATGTTTTCCCGAACTAATCTAATGTTGGTCAAAATGCAGTGAAATTCACAATTGTTACCTTTTGGAGCTATACGGGCAAAGTAATTTAGTATTTTATTACTATCTCAAGTTCATATTAGAGCGTAATAAGAACCAAAGTTCTATCAAAACCTGCAAGTTTGCTTCTTAGCTATTATGGTCTCAAAATTCATCTTCCTTTCTTTAGCTTCACTTAAAGTGTTTTGGTACCTCTCCTTGTTGAAGCGAGCACATTCTCCCACTTAAGTAACAACATTGCTCACTTATATATCTCCTACGTGCAGGGAGAGTAGGCTTGTGCCTTGATTTTTATTATCATCTTGTCTTCTAATAGGTATTTATAATCTTAGGAGTTTGCTCTTTCGTAATATAGTACTCTAAACAAAGAAAATCATTTCTCCCCTTTGAGATTGCCCCATGTGAGCTCAGTTGCCTGAGAACAAAAAGTCCCAGGTAGATCCTAGACTCTGGTGAGACAAGCAAGTGCCCAGGGTGCACCATATAAGGAGGCCCTCATTCTCAAGCATGTGGAGGTGTGGGGCTGGCAACTACAAGTGAGTGCCTCCTTAAATGGGGTGCCTGGGCGCCTCACCCACCTCACCCTAGGCCTGGTTTGGTCCTGGCTGTGATCTCTATACTGTTTTCAGACATATCAACCATACCTATCTCTTAGAGCCATCTTCACTGGAAATTTATTAAGGCCCCTACTAGACATCAGGACACGTATTTTGCAGTGTGTGCAGGTGATGCAGAACAGACATGCCTTATGGTAATGGGGTCCCTCTTTGCTGTTTTCCTGGTGGCTCGACCACTAACAACTCAGAATGACCGCGATCTCTTTGATGTTCACCCCAGTTGATGTTGTATCTTTGCCTCCATTGCAACATTTGGGCCAAAAGGTCTGAAACAAACAAATACAGGGAGGTGACCAGAAGCCTCAAAGGTTGAGGGTGTTGAACTGGATTATCTTACATTTTCTCAGTTTGTGCTTTATGTATAAATAGTAAAGTTCACTCAATCCACCTGGCTGCTTACCTTTTGTCCAGCTTCAAAAATGAAACGAGTTTGTTTTTTGGCATACTGTGTTCAGCAGGCTCCTAATCTCCCTTCATATGTCTTTTTGGCCAGTAATATATAAAACTATGCCCCAGGCATGTAAATATCTGCCTCTCTCTTATCTCCCATGGTAATAATTTATCCAGGAAAATTATTTCCAACAGGTTAAGTATTAAACTCTCCCTCACATAAATCCACATTGGATGTCTCTGATCAAATTATAATTTTCAAAGTATTCCATCACTGAATCCAGTTAAATTGTTCCTAATATCTTCCCATGAGTAGGGGACTTGAAAAATCTTGATTGTACTACAAAAGTATTTTCCCGAATGCTTTATTAACATTTGCACAAATGCTTACCATTTATCAGCAGGAAGTTTTTGCCCACTTGGAGGAAAATCAAACTAATGAATTTTTTAAATTTTGTTTTATTTGCTTTTCTGCAGCGCCCTGCACTTCAGTGCATTTGGGCTGCCTTCTTTGAGCTTGCTATTGTACCTAGGGACAACTCCCTGTGGCTTCATAAATCAGAATTGTTGATATTTGTTGCTTTGTTGGTCTTTTAAAATCCAGTTTGAGTGGGCTTCCCCCACCCCTTAAAACTTTGCCTTTTATTTTTTTTAAGGCCTCATATTATGAAACTAAAATATCTTCTCCTAGATTTAACTACAAACAAAATACAAGGCAGGCCTTAAACAAAACAAAACAAAAAAGAGTCCGAAGTTTAAAGATGAATGTCATCGCCTTGGGCATTGACTCAAGAGGTCCCAACCTAGCATTTGCAAGAGTCTGTCTTTCAACAAATACTCATCAAGTGCCTGCTGTGGGCTGGACTCTGGGCTACGTACCAGTAATTCACTGATGAATAAGACAAACTTAGTCTCTGCCCTCATGGAGTTGACAGTCTAATACAGGGATCACTAAACATTTTCTGTAAAGGACCAGATAGTAAATATATTAGGCTTGGAAAGCCATACAGTCTCTGCCCTGTATGGCAAAAGCACCATAGAGAATCCATAAAGAAATAAGCATGAGTGACTGTGTTCCAATAAAACTTTATTCACAAAAACAGGCAGTGGATCAGATTTGGCCCACAGACTATAGTTTACTCACGCCTGGCCAAATGAAAGAAAGAAGGAAAAATGAGAAACTAAATATAATAATTACCATGTGTGATCACTGCCATAAAAGAAACAAATAGGGTGCTGAGATAGACAGTTTCAGGGGAGACTTGCTTTGGATAGAGTGGTCTGGGAGGGAAAGACTGCTTTGGGGAGATGTCAGTTAAGCTACGTCCTGAAGAGTGGGAAGTAGAGGATTTCAGGCAGTGAGAATTAACTATGTGTTCAAGGGCCCCAGAGAGGGAAAGTGCTTGGGGAGTCTAAGAAGCTGAAAGAAGGCCACGAGGGCCACCCTTCAGCCCTCCCAGCTTTATTCACCCGTGAAGTGGGGTGCTGGGGAGTCTGGCCCACCCCAGAATTTGGCCATAAAAGCACCTGCTCAGGCTGTCCTGGGGGACCCCCTGGGACTTCCAGGGTATCAACCATGACCTTCCCTTTAGCCACCCAGGGCAGATGGGGGTTGGGCTCACTTTTTTTTTTTTTTTTCCTTTCCCTCTTCTCCTTCTTAAGCAAAGGCCTTTCATCAGCACATGGAATACAGAAAGCTTGCTCGGAATGTGTCAGGCTAAGCAAAAACACATGGTCTGGTTATATTCTCCTAAAATAGAGCAAGAGAAAGGCGGGAAACAGAGCAGCCTCCCATAAATCATCATTTGTTTGGGGAAAAGGTCTCTGACAGATATGTGGGGTACTGGTGTGTGTGTGTCCACGCACGCGTGCGTGATTTCCGAGGCTGAACTTATTATCTGATCCTGCTGGAGAGCGGAATGCCGTGCTCTCTACATCTGGAAGCCGCATCTCCAGTGTGACCAACCACTTAAGAGATGCCCTGAGCCCTGTGGATATTGAACCCCAGCCCCAGCCCCACCCTCCATGGGTACCGAAACTGGCCAGAGATCCCTGGTGGGGACAGGAGTCCAGCAGGTCGCCAGCCAGGGAACCTAGAGCATCAGAGTGGCTGGGCAGAACATGGACTCTGATGCTCTAGGAATGCTGAGAGTGCGACCCCACACAGTGGGGTGTCGCCAGAATCCCTGTGATCAGTCACACCACCCTGACCTGCCCCATACCTTCTCCATACGATACCCAGAGCAGTCTTTCCAAAGCACAGCTCAGACCAGCTCTCTCTGTCTTTGTCTGTCTGTCTCTCTCTCTCTCTTTCACACACACATGCACGCACATACATGCATGCACACAGGTTCACACACATACCTTAACACATTGACTGCCACACTAGAAAAAAAAGGTTTTTCCTTGGGGCCACAGCGTTTTATTACAAAAATAGAATAAAAATTCCAAAAACAAAACGATCCTTTCTAATTTCATGAAAAACTGTGTTATTTTTTATTGTTTTCTGTGTGTGAGTTATATGCAATTAAATTGTCACTATTAATTGTAACAATAAGAACATCAAGTAAGATTTTCACAAACCAGCTGCAGTTACATATGCTTCATGAGGCCCCGGGCTCAAAACTAGCGTGAGTTAAGTACAACTCACGTGGCAGTTAATGCTATACTGTTCTTCTTAAGATAAAGATCAAAGTTCCTGCTATGGCACAGAATATCCACATAGTTAGGTCCCTTGGTTCTCTCTTCTCCAGACTCATCTTACACTTTTCTCCAACCACACTGAGCTCTGTACCAATTCTACCAACCCATCCTGCTTCCTCCAGCCACAGAGCCTTTGCACATTCTGTTCCCCTGCATGGAACGCGCTCCTCCCTGGCAACTGTGCACCGTGTTCTCAGCTCAAACATCTGGCCTCTGCATTAGGTCAGTGTTCTCTTCTCTAGACTCCTATAACACTCTGTATTTCTCTTTCAAAGCACTTATTGCTATTATAGTTTTATATTTGCTTATATTGTTTGAGTAATGTTGATTAATCTTTGATTAATGTTGGTTCTCACCTCCCAGCCTCACCCTCCTCTTCAGTCTTGGGGCAAGAAACAGGTCAAGGTCTGTGTATAGCTTCTGATTTTGTGAATCTTGTTTTCATTACGTGTTTATTCATCATTAACACTAAAATGATGTCTGGTACGTGGTTGAAACGAGGTATGTATTTTTTAATGAATGAGTGAATTTGCCAGCTGTCTCCTCCCACAGTGGGCACCTGTGTAGTCTTCAGTAATTGCGTCCCGCGACCAGGGCCTTTATCCGATCAAAGATGCATTGATCCTTGACTGGGTATTTCAACAATGAAAGCAGAGAGGGCTGGTCAGGAATGACAGTCCTTTCTGGAAATGAAGGTTTTCTGAACTGGGGTGGGGGTTGTTAGAGATTGCCCATTAACACACTCCTCATTACACAGGGGAGGAGATGGAGGTTTTCAGGGTCAATGTTACATGACCAGGTGTCTTTACAGCCCATGTTGTCGGTTCTCGGGACACAGGTTCTTGCCGTAAGCCTTGCTGCCTGGTCTCTTGTCCCAGCCCGAGATCCTTCCTGAGTGCGGTGCCACCTTTTTATTTCTCTTAAAGTAGGATTGGCCCTCAGCACACTCACAAAGCCCCAGCCCCTTCCCCGTCCCCCCTTGATTCCTCCTCTGCCTTGTCATTGGCCCCCCACCCAGGCCCGGTGCCCCTTCTACTCCAGGGTACCCAGAATCTTCTAGGGGTGCCCCTCATGCCTGCCTTTCCTGACCCAATACCACCCTCAGAACTCTGCTGTCCTACACCCATGATACATGCATTTGTCATTTTGCCTACTCTGCTGGCAAACAAACCACATGGTGGTGTTCACAGGTTTGTGTGCAGCACAGCGAAGTACCCGCCCACGTTCTCACTGGGACATCCTGGATCTCGAGACACTGTTACGAACCAGCGTGGGAGCTTTTTACCCCATGTGTGTCTGTTCAGCCCTATTTGGGTCAGAAAAAGCACTAGATTTCATTTAGAAAACAAGGATTATCCCCAGCCCCGTGTTAAAGGTTGCATTGCAGGGGTCCTCAAACTTTTTAAACAGGGGGCCAGTTCACTGTCCCTCAGACCGTTGGAGGGCCGGATTATAGTTTTAAAAAAAACAACTATGAACAAATTCCTATGCACACTGCACATATCTTATTTTGAAGTAAAAAGCAAAACAGGCAAAAACACCCAGCGGGCCGGATAAATGTCCTCAGCGGGCCGCATGTGGCCCGCGGGCCATAGTTTGAGGATGCCTGGAAAGGCTTCCTCTGCTTATCACAGCTGAATTGACTTAATTTCTCCATCACTTTCCGTCAGTCAGTACACCCAGTGTAACTTAAGTCTTGAGTTGGATTTATCGCACCCAAGTAGATCACAAGTCCTTCAGGACCACGGCAAGCTTGCCCACACGTAGATGGTACAGAGTTCCCTGGGGCCTAGAGCTCACTCTCCCTGGCTGACTTGCAACTGTAGAATATGTCTTAGGCCTTAACTTCCGCATCTGTGAAACAGTCCTGACTCATCAGCTGCCTTTTGTGTGTTTCTAGGTGCCTACATGCTCTTTCATTTAATTGGGGTCTTGCATTAGATTCATTGTGTAATACCTGGGAAGCGTGGTTAGAATGAGCCAGGTGTCGGACAGTGGGCAGTGGTGGGGACTCCGGTGAATTGGGAAGCACGTACCCACCAAAGGGGGCAGCAGGATCTAGTGGACAATGGTGCTGTCTCCCCAACATCAGTTCCCCTTGCCCACTGGGTAGCAGCTGTGTGCTCAGAATGGGACCCACCCCAAGCCACACGCCATTGCCATAACTGATTTAAATTGATGGAGAGAATCCCACATACCTTGCTATCGTTATTGTTCACATAGTCCAGGTTTAAGCCAAACCACAGCATGAGATTCCTAAAGCCACAAGGATTCATCTGGGGGGGCCCAGTCAGACCAAAGCTCAGGATCTTTGCTGGAAACTCTAGCACTTAAAGCCTAGTGTCTTCTCAGTGGTGCAGAATGCACTTGTGAAGTTTGGAAGCACAACCGCCACTTTGCCCGTGAGGGACGCCAGCCTTACAGTGAAGCCATCATCTCGGGAGAAAGAAAGGAGAGGCAGAAGGAAACCAGGCCATAGATGACCTTACTGATATTTGAATCTAACCAGCCTCGCCTTCTGATCTGCCGCTGGGCTTTTCAGGTTGTTGGTTGGATTTTCTTTACTTATGACAAGACTTTTACCCCATGCAGTGCCATTCAATATTTACTCCGTGGAAATGTAGACCCATTATTTTCAGATCTTCCTTTTTTTCTCCCAACACAAGCTGGAAATTTGGATTTTTAGCTCAACTTTCATCATTAAAAGTACGTGGGTCAAACAAAACACCTGTGAGCTCCCGGTTCGCACTTCCCGATGTTCTAGGGGTCGGGATTTAATATTCTTTAGTTCTGTGACTGCGAATCCTTGCGGGAGACCCAGATGGCTTCCTGCCAATAGTCCTAACCTGGCTTTGGGTGTTGGCTCTGTCTTAGAATCTGAGCGTTTTCTGGGACACTGAAGCAGCAGCCACCAGCTCCTGTCACTGAGCTCACGAGGTTCAGACAGGAAGGGGAAATTAGAAACCAAAATCCTAAGCGTGGTGCATCCGCCTTCTCAGTGCTGCCTCGTCCCACCTGCTCCAGCTGGCTGGACGGAGATCACTGCGACCTCTCCTGTCCTCTTCCGGACTCTGCTTCTTCCACAAAGCCACAAACCATTAGAATTGGGAGAGATTGTCGTGGTCATTTGCTTCGGCCTCCTCATTTGGCAGATGGTGGTGAGGGATCCTACGCCAGGGAGAAACTTGCCTGGGGATACGTAACTAATTTGGTAAAGGCACCAAACTTAAAATCCTTAACTTCTGACACTCATGCAATCTTACGTTGTCTACATTTTACCATGATGTGGCTCTTTATTTTCTTCCAAACCAGATCATCCAACCCAAGAAGGTGTCCTTGGCCAGGATGGTTTCATTCTAGACTCATGTTAGTAAGAACACACCTCCTGCCATGGAATGACACAATGATCCTGGCATTTTGGAGTCAGAGAGGCCTGAGTTTGAAGCCCAGCTCTGCCACTTAAGTCGGTGTCATGTTGGACAATTCACTTATGCTCCTAGAGCCTCAGTTTCCTCCATGTGTAAAAAGAGGGATGACATTGTGCCTCATTTAGTTATTAGGTCAACTACCGAAACCAGTCACATCAAACAGCACAATACTTGGCATATAGTAGGCATTTAATAAATATGTTTAAATTATTTTTTTCAGAAAGTTTGTAATTCAGGGAGGAGACATTGCTCCTTAACTCTTACCTGCTGGATTCTATTCACTCATCTGTTTATTTATGCATTAATCGGAGAGTCAGTGAGCACCTACTGTTCATGCTAGGCACCCCGGGTACAGTGGGGAAGGAGAAAGACATGGCCCTGCCCGCCTAGAGTTTATAATCTAGCAGGGAAGACATTTAAACAAGCTGTACAGACAATATACAGCAGAATCTCTGAGACTCTCTGGAGCCACTGGCCATGTTATTTGGTTAAAATTAAGGGCTCTGGAGTCTGCCTGCCTGTGACTACACCCTGGCTCTGCCTCTGCCTACTATGTCGCCTCGGGCAAGGTAACCTGTCTGTACGTTAATTCCCTTAACTCTAAAGTGAGGACACTAAGAGTTCCTATGTCATAGGATTGTTGGGAGGGTCCAAGCAACTAACAGTGCCTGGCATGGAGAGAGAGCTCAATAAATGTTAGCTGTTATTATCTGGGGTGGGGCATGGAAGCCACAGCCAGGGTCTTGCATGTCTGAGCTCAACAAGAGAGAGGCAGCTCCACGCTGACTCCTAGCTTAGAAAGGAAAACAAAGAGATGAAGGCCTGGGAGCTACAGAAGAACTAAGCAGCTGTGTCCTCCAGGCTCCAAATCCCTTGTCCTACATCATTTAGGGTGGATTCTTGGACCCTGCACACCTGAGGTTCTGTTCCCAAGAAACCACCTACTCCAGACAGTCTGGAGGTGGAGCCGCTGCCAGGTTGTCTCATAATTTGAGCGAATGACATGGTGTTTGCTTTTTCTTCCACTTCCACTTTATCCCACAAAGGCACCGACGAGAGAACGGTGGGCTTTCCAGGGCGGTGGGGGCATTTGCTTACACAGGTTTGGTCAAGGTTGGTCACACAGTCATAGCAGCACAGACAGAGCCTCTCTTTGCCCTGCCGTGCTCCACCTGGCTTTGAATGCCTGTCAGACTCCAGGACGTTATTCTTGGGAGAGACTCTAAGTTCTCCCCCTCACTTACAGGTGGATAAACTGAGGCCCAGAGTGAGATATAACTTGCACAAGGTCACCATTGAATTCATGTCAGAGCCAGGATTAAAACTCAGGCTTCTAGGTTCCCAGACACATGCTATTTCTACATTGCCACATTGCCTGTAAGGCTTCATGCTGAAAGGCAACCACTTTCTTTTCAAATCTCAGCCTGAATCGATTGGCTCTGCCTGCCTGGAGTCCTTTGCTAGGGAGGGTGGGGTGGCCAGTGTCAGCTCCAGATCAATTAGCAATGCCTGCCTCATATAGGAGCATCTCAATGGAGGTCAAAAGAGGTGCCACTCATGGTGGGACTTAATTCCTAAACCATGGGTAAGAGGGAGATTTAAGGTGTAAGGTTAGATTATTTATCAGGAGAAGAAGGGACAGAGTACAGAGGAGAGAATGTCAGTAGACAATACACCTTCTCCCCCCAAAATACGCGTCATCGAATTGCCCATTGCAGGCAACCTTCTAACCTCCTTCCTCCCCTGCCCCTCCTCTTCTCTCTCTAGGGGTAAAAATCTTTCCACTGTATGTCTAGGAATTGTCGTGGATTATAGATGAGAAAGATGGAAGTGTATACAGTGGTTAAGGGCATAGTCTCTGCAGGCTGAAAGTTTAGGGTTTGAATACCAGCTTTCTACTTAATAGTTGGCTTACATTGAGCAAATTACTTAATTTCTTTGGGCTTCCGTTTCCTAATCTGTACAGCGGGGATGATCACAGGGTTTTTGTGAGGATTAAAAGAAGTAA
Source organism: Cheirogaleus medius (assembly GCA_008086735.1). NCBI lineage: Eukaryota > Metazoa > Chordata > Mammalia > Primates > Cheirogaleidae > Cheirogaleus > Cheirogaleus medius. Next base: position 4,605,513 of record VBSM01000565.1, read on the forward strand.
TGTGTGTAAAACCTTGAGGACAGGGCCTGAAATATAGCAAATTCTCAAAAAACTGGCAGCTGGACATGAATATATCTTGAAAATATAAGCACCATGTTGAGTTTCCTCAAGCCTTGGACTATTAATCCATTGTTCTTCCAGTTTGATGACTCATGTACGTGTACAATGAGGTCCTCAAAGCCCTACTCACCACGAGAAGCTTTTCTGAATCAACAATGAGAACCTTATAAAACTTTTTGTGCTAAGTGAATTTTATTATGTCCTAATTCCTTCAAATATATGATGAGTAAATGGTTTATAGGGTGACTATATGTGGTTGATTAGACTGCTTTATTTATCAGAATACTCCATCCATCCAGTGTATCAGGGCTGTCTAAGTGACAGGTCTGAAATCACAGTTCTCAACAGCCTCTCAAAGTTTTAGAAAGGCAGTTGGGCAGGGGGAGAGAAAATGAAATGGTTTGGTGATGATCCTAAAACAGGAGGGACTCAACAACATTTAGTTAACTAAACAAGGCTATTTATGTGGAACCCTGCCCCCACACATGAGTTGAACCGTCTGAGACTCAGAGTAGTTAAGTGACTCATATAAGGTCTTGCAGTGAATAAGCAGCAGATCAGGGACCAGAAGCCACCCACCTTGGGTCCTCCCCCAACACACACACCTACACAGTAGAGGGTGCAAGAGGATCACCACGGAAGCCTGTCAAAAATACACATCTTGGGACCTCTGGGGCCAGGGCCCAGGAACCTGTATGCTTTAACCAGCTTCACAAGTGATTCCAATGCACAACCAGGTTTGGCAACCTTTGCTAGGGCCTGGTTACTCAAAGCGTGCCTGGGAACTTGCTAGAAAGGCAGGAGCCTTGGCCCCACCCCAAACCTCCTGAATCAGAATGTGCATGTTCACAAGGTCCCCTGGTGATGCATGTGAAAATTTGGAGCCTGAAACACTTCCATCTACAAGACACTAAAATGCAAAGTCCTTCACAGCCAGGCCCAACGTCAACATGCCTTAGAAGGAGCTGAGATTAACAGAAATATCTGCCTTCAGCTGAAGAGAATGCACAGATCTGGGCTGAAGTCAAACCAGGCCTTTGACCTTGTGGGTGTGTCAGTGAGTTTTGCACAGTCTGGCTACCCAGAGACAGGTCTCTTTACGGTGCTTCGTGGACCAGCTGGGTTGAGCCTTCTTATTGCAGGTCAAAGGCAATTTGATTTTTTAAACTAAGCCTTAATATTTATTCAAACACACTTTGTGTCAGTCTAACCAGTGCCTGTGTAAACATAGACAGGTTCTCCCAAGTCATCTTTGTCTCACATGCAGAGAACATCTTTACCTGGGCTTTCTGGCACTCTGGTTCCTCAGAGTTCAATGGCTCTTTACACCCTTTGGAATAAGGGATTGTTTCTGGAGATGAGTTTTGTTCTAATGTTACTTCTAAGGGTGGGTAGATGTCAAGTGAGTGATCAACAGCCTTTGCATCTGGAATGCGGTGGGGAGGAAATTGATTTCTCTCAAGGAAACTTGATTGTTTCTTTACTTAGCTTTACAGGTGCCATTTGTCTGGGTTTTTTCTCCCTTTAAAACTCAAAATGGGTTTCCTTTGTGCGTGGTGTGGCTGTATCCAGGGTTTGTATTGTACCAGACCAGCGGATCGCTGCCCTTCCATTTTGCTGGCACGGATAGGACCACATCCTCATTGGCCGGTCTCTCCTTGTGATCCTTGAGCACATAACACCAGATTCAACAGGCGTGACATCCCCAAGCCTGAAATCGTAGCTGCTGACGGTGGGATCTGTTGGGCAGTGGGATGGGGCAGGAAGGGAGACCCCATCACATGTCAGGAAACAAAATTTAAACAGACTCTCCACTAGAGAGCTCTTCCCCATGGGTACTCTGCCAGGTCTCACCTCCCTCCCTCACCCTGACGTGGTCTTTAAAATCCCAGCTCTTACCCTGAGCATTTGGTGATGGTCCTAAGCCCATGTCCTTTCTGAGCCCAACAAGGGTTTGGAAGTTGGCCCAGCAGTGACACGTTTCCCAAACCCGCCCTTTGCCGGCACCAGTTCAGCTGCCCTCGGGTTGAGAGTGGAGTTGTGTTTGTGCTCAGTGTTCAGAGCCTAGGCCAGCCTGCCACGCGGAAGGGGCTCAGTGAGTACCCGCAACGGGAACTAGCCGCTGACTCCAGCCTGTTGCCGGAGAGACGCATGGCGGGGAGAACGGGAAGCAGTTTAGTCCTGTCTATTAGTATTCGCAACTTAGAGGTGGCAGCCACACAGAGTGCCCCTTGGGAGAGCCTTCGGGGACCATTGCTGTCTAACTTGCAAAAATAGAAAAATAATTTTCTTTTCAAAAATGCCACACTACCCAATTGATTTGCTAATGGGTTCTGGCAGCCTTTGTATTAGTCTGAGTAGCCATTCAGCCCACCATTGACAATGTCAAACTTATAAATTGCTCTTATTAAAATCTGCACATCAAAATTAAATAGGAAACACCTGGTGAGCAGGGCCCCCACCATTGGGAAGGCCAGGAGTACCTCTAGGTGGCTTGAGCCATGTGGCCAGGGCACAGGCATTCTGGAGTCTTTAGAGGAAAAGTTCAGGGAACGAGGCTGGAACCTGAAGGGCTTTGGATTTAAGGTCAAATGTGACACATAGACATTTTTTTTGTAAAGTCACCATTAAAAATCAGAGTTTTCTTTTGCTTGGAAAAGGAGATCTGGCCACCCTGGCCTGTATTCTCTCAAGACAACAATTGGCTAAAACAACTGTCCCCTTTAAAAGAGCCCTCTACTCATCAGTTTACCAAACAATTGCTTACCTTGCAGCCACTTCCCTCTCCTACCTTACCTGCCTGGCCCCACCTGGTGTGTGAGTTTGAACTCCCTGAATGCAAAGATCTTGGGCTTTAGAGACAGAGAACTTTGGCTTCAAATGACTTTGGAATGTCTCACCCTGCCTTCCCATGTTGGCTGTCTCATCTGCAAAAGGAAGGCGATGATGCTCACCTCCAAGTATTATGTTGATGAACTAATAGGAATCTACTTGCAGAACGCCAACCAGCTTACAGCTATGCGACAGGAACTCACAGGTGTTAGAATTGAATATGCGCCCCTTACTCTTGTAGATTCCTTGTGTTTTTGCTCCCCAGGCTCCATCCACAACTAAGCCAGTATTTTAGTTACAATAAAAGCTAACATTTTCGGAGAGCCTTGTATGTGCCAGATACACTTCTCCCACGTTGTGTGCATTGTCTGTGCTTCTCTCCTCCAGCCTGACAATTTTGAGGTGGTTATTCCCAGTTTCCTGGTGAGCGGTTAGGGCTCAGAAAGGTAAATAACTTGCCCAAGGTCAACTCCTTTGATAGAAGCCAGCGCCAAAGCACTCTACCACCCCTCGCTGCCTTCTTCCTTTCCTTTGCTTGATCGTCTAGAATAAGAAAATTTTCAGTGAATTGTTGGGCTCTGGATTGACACCTGTTTCCCCAGAGCAGAAATGACACCTTTGAAGTAAAATTTTCTCAGCTCCCAGCTCCGCAGGAAAAACCTATTTGGGGGCCCATTATGGCTGTATCCTAGAAGCCGTCAACTGAGATGCTTAAATATAGCATTTCTTCGGTGCTCAGCCGCCAGCAGCAGGGAAAACATTTTGAAGGGCAAATAAATATTTATGTATGAGAGCTCTTTGTGCACAGTAAATGTTTGATTCTGTTGCCCCAATTCCCTGGGCCGAGAGTAAATTATGGAGCCCAGAAGAGAGTGTGGGTGTGAATATGCATCCAGCCAGCGGCCAGTCTGCGTCCAGTGGCTCAGTGTGAACAGGCTGAGAAGTGCTTCTCTGTGCCTGGAGACCTACACAGGCTTTGTACTAATTATCTCACTTAATTGCCACAACAACCCTGTGAAATAGTTTCCATTAGCTTCACTTTACAGATGAGAACCAGCTGCAGTCCTGTTTCTGGAGCCCTGTTGGGTGTAGACACAGGCCAAGAAAGAGAAGACGACACTCTCACTTTTTCTTCCTTTCCGAAACTGTGGGCCCACTGAGGGTAACTGGTGATCGCAGCAGCCCTCCCAGCAGGGGCAGGCCCTTTGGGAAGCACTTGCTATACCTTTGAATCCTCCCAGTGCCCCTGATGACATGGATGGGATAAATTCCTCAAAAATACCTGCTTAATGGATGAATGAAGGTCTCGCCAATCTGCTCACAGCCATGGTAGTGGGAAGGAAGTGGGTTATACTGATCGCGAGTCTCTCTGCTTGACCAGACTTTAGTCGGGCTCCTCTGAATCCTCTTCCCAGCTAGGCCTCAACTTCTGGGCATCCATGTGCATCTCTGCATTGTCCAATCTTTGCAAAAATCCTGCTAAGTTGGTTTCATCAGTTTCCTCACCCTCCACCACCCCCCAGGTGATGTCTGATCTCCCCGGCCTGCCCTCAGCGATCATCCTACTGGGTCGGTTTAGCCAGAATCCCCCTCACCCCTGACCTTTCCTCTTAGCCAGGGAGCAGCGTGGGGATGAAAATGACTATCAGTTCGCACCTGCCTGTGCCGTATTCAGAGTTGAGCCCAACCTTTCTCCACCGCTGCAAACCCCACTGCAGTGGTCCCTGTACCTGTCACATGGTTCTGAATAAAAGGCTGCCTCACTTGCTTTAACTAGAGTCCTGGACAGTTCTTTCTTGAATAATTCCCGCATCTCTAGAGGAAGTGATTGCACAGAGACCCTCTCCACTCCCTTTGCTCCCTCTCACTTTTCCTTTCCTGACACCCCGCCTTGCCCTTTCTTCCTCCTTCAGGTCTTGTTCCTTTTTTTTTATTTTTTTGTTTTTTTTAATTTTTGCCCTTTCCCTTCTCTCCTGCAATTTTTGGCATTTCCTCCTCCTCTTCTTCCTTCTCCTCCTCCCCCTTCTCCCTTCCCTTCTTCCTCCTCCCCCTCTCCCTTCTCCCCCTCTCCCTCCCCTGCCTCCCCACACAGACAGCCCTGAGGCCTCTGGGATTGCAGGGGAAATGTCGGAGGGAACTTCTGGGGGTGACAGCGCTGGGTGCGGAACGCAGCAACTTGGAGGAAGTGATACCAGATGTGACGCTGGGTGCCAACAATCAGCCTGAAATGTAAACCTGTTCGAGCGCCAGGAACAAAGCTCTTACAGCTGGTCCACTAGCAGTGCCAGCGGAGGAGAGCGAGGCCTTGCTCCTTAGCTCGAGATGGATCACAATCTGGTCTTTGCATATATTTATGCCTGCAACATCCCTTTTTGCTTTTTCAGAAAGGTGATCCATCTTCCCCCAAGTTTATTAGAAGCGGTTTTCCAACAACACTTATAAGATATTACAGGCAGCCCCATGATTCATGGCTTCATTTATAACCCACAGCACTTGGGAACTTTGGGGGACTATTTCTCATTAAATCCATTTCCCAACTCTTTGGAGCTGCCTTCTCCTTCCCCAGTAAACACCAGAAGATTCCAGATAGTTTTGAGCAGTGGGGCAAGGTGGGTTTCCTGGATGTTGAGTGTGGGTGCTAGGGATGAGAGAGCACGGTGACTAGGGAGGTCAGAGTGGCTTTCCCACTGGCTTTGTCCTGGGCTGCATGGCTTGTTTTCCACACCCATAACAGCCCTGTGTGTCAAAGACCTTAAGTTGTGGGTCTCTTCACTCTTTGCTCTGCATCTTTCTTTGGCTGAGGTCTCCTCTTGAGACGGTGTTATGGGGTAGACAGAGACAGTGGCAGGGCAGGCTAGGCCTGGGTTGGCCCAGTGGTCAGAGGAACCCCCTTATCGTAAAGAGGGCTCCCTTCTATAAGGAGCAGGCCAGAAGCTCATTTCTTGGATTTTTACATCAAATGGTACAACTCCCTCCTGTTATCTAAAGCAGTATTTTTCTTACTAATAAGCATTGTTTACATCTGGGAATCAGTTGTTGCTTTAACCAGCGTTGACATTAAGTCACTGTGCCTTAAATACTAGGCCAAGTATCTGTGAGGTTTTCGTAAGAACCTTTGTGCTTTGACCATTATAAAGAAAACAGTGGTGCTAATCTCTTGCAGAAAGCTGGCAGTAAACACAGCCTGAGTGCTGTTCTCCCACACGGATGGCTGTCCCTACCTGATCTTCTCACCTGGGCCAGCTTTTCTCTTTGTGACTGTTATCTCCTGAGATAAAGGGACAGAACCTGGCTTATATACTATTTCCCTCTCCTGCCTCCCATGATTTAGACGTTCCACACTCTGAATCTACAGGATGCGTTATAACTCACTGAAATTAGGAAAAAATAAACAAGGTTTGGTATCTGGGGTTTTTATTATTATTTATTTATTTATTTACTGAGACAGTGTCTCACTCTGTTGCCTGGGCTAGAGTGCCATGGCATCAGCCTCGCTCACAGCAACCTCAAACTCCTGGGCTCAAGCAATCCTTCTGCCTCAGCCTCCCCAGTGGCTGGGACTACAAGCATGTGCCACCGTGCCCGGCTAATTTTTTCTATATGTTTTTAGCTGTCCAAGTAATTTTCTTTCTATTTTTAGTAGAGACGGGGTCTCACTCTTGCTCAGGCTGGTCTCAAACTCCTGAGCTCAAATGATCCGCTTGCCTCGGCCTCCCAGAGTGCTAGGATTACAGGCGTGAGCCACCATGCCCAGCCTCTGTTTTTATTTTATATATTGGGTTGTGAAGGGTAATATTCAACTTCTGGGATTCGACTCTGTGTGCTGAGCAGTGGGAGACAGATAAGTCATGTATACATTGGGCAGCGTTTGTCCAGGGTAAGTGTTTGTCCAAGCTGAGCCTACGGTGGAAAACACGAATCTGTTCCTCACCATGTGATAGTGTTTGGAGACAGGTATTTTTTTGTAAAGTGGCTTCTTCCTTATTTATATGTTTTATAGCAGGGGTCAGCAAACTATGGCCTGGGAAACTGGTCCCTAGGCCAAATCTGGCCCACTGCCTACTTTCATAAATAAAGTTTTATTAGAACATAGTCATGCTCATTCACCTATGTATTATCTATGGCTGCTTTCTTGCTACGACAGCAGAATTGAGTGAGAGCCTGTGTAGCCCACAAAGCCTAAAATATTAATTATCTGGCCCTTTAAGAAAGTTTTCCTACCTTTGCTTTATATATTAGCACGCATATGTTATATGCAGAGCTGTCTTAGTCCATGGGGCTACTGCTACAACCACCATAAACTGGGTAACTTGTAACAACAGAAATGTCTCACGGTTCTGGAGGCTGGATGGCCAAGTTCAAAGCTCCAGCAGATTGCGTATCTGATGGAGGCCTGCTTCCCAGATCATAGATGGCACCTTCTAGCTGTGTCCTCATAGAGTGAAAGGGACAAGGCAGCTTTCTGGGGTCTCTTTTTAAGGGCACTAACCTGATTCACAGGGGCTCCATCCTCATGACTTAATCACCTCCCAAAGTCCCCACCTTCAAATACCATCACTTTAGTGATTAGGTTTCAACATACGAATTTTGTAAGGAACACAAACATTCAGACCACAGCAGAAATGTATGTTTAAAGCCATCTAATGCTGCATTTTATGGGTGGTTTAGGGGATTTTCAGGGGTAATTTTAACGAGCCGTGACTTTGCCTTACACTCTTGCTTCTGAACCTACACCTGACAGAGACTCCCCTCCACCGTGGTAATTTGATTGTTGGGGTTTTTTTCACCCAATTTGGTCAGCTATTTTTAGCCTCATGTGTAGATAGTCATGGCACATGCTGTTGAAGGATTCTGAGAGGACTCTTTCTCTGGGGGATGGGCTGGCTCTTATGTAATACGAGTGAGAACACCTCTGTGACGTGTTCCCAGGACTGGGGTTCCTGGGACCTGTGTGTGTGACATTCTACAGGTGTGAAACTTCACGGAGGCTCCCGTTCCTTTGAATTTCTCATGGTCTCATTCCTCCTGGCATGTCTATCGGGAGGCTGGAGAGTCCCTGTGACTGCTGGGACTCTACTCTGGTGACATTTATTGGGAGGGAAGCTTAGCTTAACCAAGGCCAGTCAGCTTTTCTTGGAGTTAAAAGCAGGACTTCAGAAACTTGGAATATTCAGAAAGGGTGTTCCAAGGTTCTGAACACAGCAAAGTGTTCTTCACCTCACAGTTGACCTTGTCCAGGGACATACTGTCATGACTATCATGACTATCACAGTTCCCAAACCCACTTATCAAAAATACACATGCTCAGACGCCACCCAGGATGCACTGATCTTCGGGAGGCAGGCGGGGCAGCGGTGTCTGTACTTTTAACAAACTCCGCAGAGGAGTCCGGGGACAGCCAGGTGCGGAACTGCTACTCTAGTGCATCCTCCCCTCTTGACGGCTCAGGAAAACAAATCCAAAACTGACCCAGCAGATGACCAGCCAGGACCAAATCCTGGGCCTTGAAACCCAGTCCTCACCACTGATTTCCAAACCCACTGCCGTGGAGCCCTGGGGTGTCCACAGATGCCTTTGAGACCAAGTTGGGCAAGAGAATGACAGCCCCAGGGCTGGCCTGAATGCGAGAGCTCTGGCCTTCTCCGTGTTCAGCCAGAGTCCATTGTATATTTTATGTATCAGTCCCACAAGGATTTGTTCCTGGAGCAAGAGCTGGTGAGAGAAACATTCGCTAATGGGACGGAAAAAAATGAAATTCTGAGCCTTGTATCTTGCGGCAAATCAATCCACTAGATTCTCCTTTTCTTAAAAATCTCAAGAAGTGGAAGGTGCCACCATTTCATGTTCACCTCAGAGGGACCTGCAAAGTGTCTCCCAGCCCTCACGATCACTTCTCTCGGGTGCTGAAAGGAAGCTGCGACCTGCAGCCTGTGTCTGTCTGCAGCTGCCACGGGCTCCGGCTCTGCACCCTGTTTGTACCTAATTCACATCACACCTAAATTCTGCCTACCCCAAACTGAGCCCCTCTTTCTCTGACTCTTCCCTCTAAACCTCCACACCCACAGCCCAGTGGCTCCAGTGCCCTGTGCAGCCAGGACTGCCAGTCGCAGGGTGGTTGAGCACCCACAGAGTGCCAGGCAGGTGTGCTGCTCAGGTGGCACGTCGGGATGGAAGAGGAGGAAGGGGAGACATGCGGTCACTCCCCACCCTTCCTCTGGGCAGCGGGTTTCCCTCCTGCCCTTCTCCCCAGTGATAGGAACTGCCTTCCAGGCTCCTTCCCCCCTGCCCAGCCTGAAGCCCGGATATGGGCACATGCCACCAAACCAGCTCAAAGTCCCAGAGAAGCTAGGCCCCCACTGGTAACGCTGGCAGCCCTGGAGCCTCCGTTGGCCAGGACAGGTAGCTGTGTTGCTGACCTGGGCAGGACTGCAGAGCAGAAACCGTCAGGGCCCAGCCACCCCCTTGTCTGGTTTTCCTTCTATGCTGCCTTTTGGGCCATGGTCTTACGCAGCATCTCTGCGCTGCCACCTCCTGGCCAACGGGGGTAGCGAGCAGGGCCCGTGGGAGTGGAGTCCAGACACCAGGGCCGGCCGCGGGTGGCAGCGCTCCCCGCAGCTCCCGAGGGACCCCAGGAACACCCCGGAGCTCAGTCTGTGGAGAAGACACCCACAGGCCGTGGACAGGGGGTGGGCAGCATCGGCCGAAGTGTTCCCCCAGAAAGTGGCCCCGGAAGAGGCAAGGATCTGTTTTTTCTCTTGCTGCATTTTTCTTTCAAGCCTTCAGTCTATAGTGCCCCTGGTTTCTGTTTAGATGTTTGAATACTTGCGTATTTCTGCGTGTGGGTGTGTGTGTCTACGGTCTGGTTCTCGGAGTGCAGTGTGTGTTCCTTTCTTCCATAGACAACCCCTGCTCCTAATTGTACGGATCAAAACCCAGGGGACAGCACAGTGGATACAAACCATAAAATGCTAGTGAGACATAATCAGACACCTCTGCACATTTGCCGTTCGCTTGTGAAACCACTTCCCTTTGGGGGAAGCAATGAGCTAACTTTTACTTCCAGAAACCTGTTCTCTCGCATAAGATGGAGCTGATAAGACTCCGTGAGTGGAGGTGTGTGGAGGGGCGGGGAGCAGCTGGAATCATTGAGGATTGGGGAGGGAGGGAGGGAGGAGCAAGGGCCGGGCTAGGGAGTGGGCATGTGCTTGGTGCAGAAAGACCCCAGGCAAGCTACAGGGGGGTTGCTGGCCCACAAGCCCCCAGAAGTCCATCCTCTTGATGATTCAGGGTCTGCGTGCTTGAAAATCAGCCCCCAAACCTGCAGAAGTTGCTGGAGCAGCCCTGCAGTCCCTGCGATCACCAGCCTCTCCCCTGGATGTCACTGTTGTGCTGTGTGAGCAACGCTGGGGAGCCCTTATGGGACCATGAAAAACCCTCCCTGGAAGCAGCTGCCCCTTGGGGCAGGAGGAGGTACAGTAGGAAGAGGCAGGGCTGAGCCTATCTGTGGGCGTTCAGGAGGTCAGGGCTCATTGTCCCCAGCCCAGTGGTGCTGCCCCATAGTAGCATCTGCGGGTGACACCAAGGCTGTCTGGTCCCGGGGCAGGACTGATTCTCTAGTCCAAAGATGCTAAGGCAGCTGACATCACTGGGGTCAGCTGTGCCCCCTCCCTCATAGCTCTCAGGCCCTCGGACAGAGGTTCCCAAGTCAGCAGCAGTGGGACAGAGTAAAGGGCCAACATGTGTGGTGGTTGTGAGCACAGACACGAACCCCAATCACAGCCTGCTGTAAACAGGCCAGGTAAACTTGGGGAAATTATTTCACATCTCGGAGCCTTCGTTCTGCCACCTACATTAAATGTGACTTCCCCATAGCACTGTTGCAAGAATTAAATGAGAATACTGCATGTAAAACTTAATACATAGAGTTCAGCTATTATTGTAACAGGGAGTTTAGAAACAGTATGCAAAGAACCTTCCAAGTGCATAGCCTGGGAGGAAAACCTTATTTCTAATCCAATCATGAAAATAAGCGCAAGCCCGGAGATTAGAACAAATCAGAAGAGATTTGGCCCAGGCCTAATGGAACCAGTGCCCTCTTTCCTTTTTACTTGGTTTTGGGTTTCCCTGAGATGCTGGCTGCCTCTTTGCAGAGCCGCATGTGCATGTGTTTTGATCCGTGTGTTGGGAGGAAGCACCCGAGTTTAGCCCTAAAGCAGTCAGGGTTGTTTCTTTTTTCCTAGCTCAGTGTTGATATATTTGGGATAACTGAAAACAGACTTAGAACATACTAAAAGTAAAGCACATGGAGAGAGCTCCAGGCGGAGTCTGCAGCATTGACGAGACAGAAGAGGCACAGAGGCCAGGCCAGGAAGTGTCCGTGCGACACTTACTGATGCCAATCAAGAAGCCTTTGCTCTCCCTTTGGTTCTCTGGAATGAAATTTTGCATCGTCAGTTAGTAAAACAGCTCCCTGACAACCAGGCAGTGTGGTATGACTTTGGGTAGCGTGAGCTGATTGTACCATGGCCCCGTTCCCTTCCAGAAGTTGGGCATCTGTGTTGCTGATCTGCTGAGCTGGAGAGGTGCCACCCTGGGGCCTCTTCTTCCCTCCTTCCTTCTTTCCTCAGGTATCCCAGGTCAGTCCCAGCTGGGGTTCTGAAACACTCATAGACAATTGGAGGGGCAGCCCCTTCTCAACTGTTGACCTGGGTTTATTAAATGGGGCCACCCCCTCACTTCTGAGTAAGTTAGGGATACAAGTGAGAGGCCCATTTGACACTAAAGAGCCATCAAGTCCCCATACAAAATAGCTCAGGGGGTGGCAAGCCCAGACTCGCTAATGATTTCCACTCATGGACAAAGAACAAACTGGAAGGTGGAAGTCACCCTTTGAGTTTTATTGTGCATTTGATTTTCTGTTTTTAGGGAACACTTTTGGTATCTTAATTCCATAATCACTGACTCAACCTGTACTTCCCCTTCCAGGGCATTTTTGGGGCTAGACAGAGGCATTGTATCTTTGATGCAGGGTAATAGGGACAAGAGAGGCGAGTATGGCATTCTTTCAGGGCTTGGGGGGGAAGGTAAATTGGAAAATGAGGAAGGAAGCAGTGCCCGAGCAGCTGCAAAATTGTTCAAAACCATTTCCTCAGCTGGGTTAATTGTTCTTCCCCATGGTGCAGAGACACCTACGCCTTCAGAAGTCTGCATTTCTTTATTGCAAGGAGCAGCCTATTAAGAGAGACAGATTGTCTACCAGGAGCAGCGGACTCCCTACCTCTCTTCCCTTTCTCTCTCAGTTCTCTCCTGCTAACACCCTGCCCCGCAAGACAGAGCTCCTTGGCATTAGCTCTGTCGCTGGGAAGGGTTGTCAGTGATAGGAGGGGTGGGCAGATTCAAACCAGCTCTGCTTGAGGAGTAGGAATAATTACAAAATCTCAGGCCGTTATCCAATTACTTTGACATGTGGCCATTCTAGGGAGTTCTAACTGGATTAAGTTCATTATAAAAAGATTAGTCCTAGGATGGGGGACTGTGCATAACAAAGTGAACCTTCAGAATGTATGCTGCTGGGCCACCAAGGACTGGGGGAGTAAAACCGAGTGAATGGCTTTGTTTATTGAATTACTGCTTAGGGATTCGCCAAGGAGTTTTGTTCAGATAGAGTTTGTGGCTTAAAGCAACTGTCAGCAGTTTCCTGTTTGTTTTCCTTTTTCCAACACTATTCTTCAGTGCCATTGTTGTTATTGTCAAAGCACTAATCCAAGATGTTTGTCCCTAATGTTCTGTGTGAGCATGGAGGTGAGATTATTGATCAAAATGGATCTGAGACACAGGGAGCTCATGTATTATTCATAAACTGTGTATATGTGCACATATAGAGAGTGTGTGCCCATATAATACCTTGCATTTGCATAATGCGTCCTAGATTTACAAAGCACTTTAGCATTTCTCATTTGACCCATACAGCAATGCTTTGGGATAAATAGGCATTATTATAATGATTTTACAGATAATGAAACTGAGACTCGGGGAGACTAATTCATGGTCACCCAGCCAAGTAGTCCCAGAACTGAGGTTACTGCTTAGATCTGTTAATCCCAACCTAGCATTCTGCAGACACGTAAACTCGGTTTATACACGCATTTTAAACATAAAGTATGCGTTCGGCTCAAGGCAGCTTACTATTTGGATTGACCAAGCTGACTGATATCTGTTTTCTTTCTCTATTTGCCATGAGAATTGTATTAGATATCAGTTTTGGACAATTCATTTAGTTGCCAAATACTTTTTTTCTCCTTCTTCTTGAGCTCAGGAAAATTTTGCATACAGAAAACATCATGGATCTATTCTTTGGGTATTAATTCCAAACTCTACTTCTGGTCTATTCACTAGAGTTTGTCCTGGTTTAAGGAAATTGAACATCATTTTACTTTTCTAGAATAAATGCCCAAGCTCCTTTTGAAGATCCTGGAATTAGAGACATGGTAATAGGATCAGTGGAAAGATGTAAAGTACCAACCAATCTCGTGTAATTTCACTTAGCATGACTTAACTTTCTTGGGCCCCAAACTCCCTCTGGGTAAACTAGTAAGAACTAAAAGTCTAAGCAGATAAATCTGAGCCCTAGATGTCTGTTAGGATCGGCAGTGCCTCCACTTCCTCCTCCTAGTCCAGGGGTCCCCAACCTATGATGAGTTGTGTAATTCTTTTATTATGTATTACAATGTAATAATAGAAATAAAGTGCCCAGTAGCGTAATGAGCTTGAATCGTCCTGAAAGCATCCCCCACCCCTTCCTGGTCTGTGGAAAAATTGTCTTCCATGAAAACAGTCCCTGGTGCCAAAAAGGTTAGGGACCACTGTCCTAGCCCACAACAGATATTGTTAATGGCTCATCACTCACTTTTCTACTTAGCCTGGGCTTGGACTTCTAATATATCTCAAAACAAACCTCCAAACAACCACCACCAAGAATTGGGAATTGGCTAGCAAGATGCTATCTATTTACCATTCTGATCCTAGGCTCCGGTGACCCCACAAACTCCAGAGGCCTTGAACGGCACAACGAGACCAGCCAGCAAGTCCCTCTATGTCTAATGTCATCTTTATGGTCCCATTTGGTAGTCAGCAATTAAAGATTCCCAGGGAAAGTCAAGGAGAATGTGGAATGATTTAAAAGGTTTCATATTTAGTAAATGAATATATTCAGAGTACAATTACAGTAAAGATTAGAGCAGAAGCTAGTTTGCCAGCAAAGAAAAGAGGACTCTGTGAAGCAGAAATCTAGACTGCTGCAGACCAATGATTCTATCTTTCCCCTCTTCCTCAAAAAGAAATGCACATAGATCCGTTTTGTATAAATGTTTACTGCTTAACATGTAGCTTATAGATCAAGGTTAAAAACAAACAATATCAACTGTTGAAGAAGTGTAGTCAAGAGTCTCATTTGCAAATAATAGGACCCTAATTCAAAATGGCTTTAAAAAAAAAAGAAAACATATTGGCTCATAAAACTAAAAATTCAAGGGCTTCAGGCAAGGCTGGATCAAGTGGCTCAATAATATCACTGGGACTTTTTCTTCATGGTGGCGCCCAGCATTTTCATACTTAACCTATTCAGCATGGAGTTTGGCAGGACAAAAATAAAGAGCTGCTTATTCTAATAGTTCCTGTAAAAGTTCTGGAACTTATTCTTATTGGGCCTGGCTAGGTCATGTGCCCATCCCTGAACCCAATCACTGCTGCTGGGGGATGCACTAATCAGATTGGCCAGGGCTGTGTCATGTGATCTCCCTGGAGACTAGGCTGGCCCTGTTCATCGCCTTCGATACAAACTGCTTATGCTGAGGATGAGAGGTGACAACCTCTCAAATGGCTAGGTACCAGGCCTAGTGCTAGGTGCTAAAAGATGTCACAAATTGGTCCAAAGCTTGACAATTTGCAGACTCTTTTTATATAAATAATCTTATCTGATCCTGACAAACACCATTATCACCATTGCACAGATGAGGAAAGTTACGTTCAGGGGTGCTCTGTACCTCACTCAAATAGACGTGGCAACTTGACCTTCAACTTGTCCAACTCCAAATTCTGTACCCTTGTCCATGAACCTTTTGTCAGAAATGGTAAGAACTTTAACATGAAAATTTTAAATTCCTCACTCACCTGCCTAAAAGAGTCAAATCAGGGACTGAATTTCGGTTTCTCCACTTAGAAACAAGTCTTGAACCCTAAATCTATGATAAGAAGAACTATATGCCTTACTGTTCTTTAGTACTTAGGTAAAGTGCAGAAATAATACCAGGCTGAGTTCATTGAGCACTTACTATATGCCAGGCACTGTGCTAAGCATTTTACAAAGAATGTCCCATTTAATGCAGGTGTTTACAACCCTGTGAAATAGCAAGTTTTATACCTATTAGCAGAGAAAAGGGAGTCTGGAAGGATGAAATGACCTAACCCAGGAAGTGTGCAGAGCCAGATTTTGAACCCAGCTCTGACTTTCACTCTCTTATCCTTCCTACTGAGAGAGGGATGGGGCTAATGTCTTCGATTTCAGGCACTGACTGATTAGAATTCAATAGCAAACTGGGTAGAGATGAGAGACAAGAAAGACATCAATCCCAAACTTTGTGGGAGCCCAGAAAAAGAAGAAGAAAATTAGATTTTAGATAAATTCTTGGTGATTCAAGAAGCCTTAAACCAACATAATGAGAAACAAATAAGCAGACAAACTGCAGGCTAAAAACAAGAACACTGTCTTTTAAATATGTACAAAAATTAAAACTGACTAGGGTTTAATGGTCCAAGCCCTGTGGGCCGGTTTGCTTTCACATGAGAGTCTTGCATTTCCCTTGCCCCTGTAACTCACCCAGGATGACAGAAGTCTTGGGGGACCCCGAGTGGTTCCCTCTGGACATACGGACAGGCCAGCCAGAGCTCCTCTTCAACCCGGCGCACACGCTCCTCACAGCCACGTCTGGTTGCTGCAGACTGGCGTTTTCACATCGGTTACACTTTTCAACGTATACATCTCATGACCACACTGGCAGCTTTCAATTTATTAGGCATATTAGCAAATAAAACTGTCCTGAAAAGCCCAGATTTGATATCTGGAAGATTCATTTCAGGATTGATTTAATGCAACCTGCCTAGTAGTTTATTTCACATCTTCAGGTTGGGCCTAAATCACCCTCGTCTTGTTGATACCTTTAATATGATGGTTGGTATTTGCAAGATAGGCTGGGCTATAAAAGACTCTGAAGACTCTAGTTGCTTGCAATGTTTTTTTTGTTTTTTTTAACAGATGATAAAGATACTTTTTAACTTTATGTGTCTAGGAGATTTGGTGTTTTTTTTCTTTTTTCTTTTTTCCTTCTTTGCTCTCAGCGATGTTATTTGAATACAATAAATCATATGAACTGTTGATTTGCAGCTGTGGGGAATCACCTTCGTTCTCTGGACTCACCACTCAGCACAAAAGACTGGTGACATCTGGCATTCAATATGACAAACTAGAGAAGCACCATTCAGAAATAGTCCATCATTTAAGTGTTCTTGTTCTTAAGCCCTGGGCTGCTATCATACTTTTTCAAGATGAAGACTTGAACAGAGCAGACCTGTTATTACCAAACCAGCCAGTGGCACTTACCAAGGGCTATTACCCTCTGTTAGCATCTATCACCCGCATCTCATTTGACACTTATCATTTATTGCGTGACAATATTATTTATCTTTTATTTTATCCTCCCCCACTGTATTGCCATCTGCTGAGAGCTTGGGCCCTAGGGTTAGCCCATTCCAGTTCAAATCCCAGCTCTGCCACTTACTACCTGGGTAACCATGGCTATATAACTTAACCCCTAATCTCACTTTGCTTGTTTTTAAAACAGGGATAAAAATAAGATAATAGAATTAAAGTAAGTAATGTATTAAAAATATTTTTTGTTATGGTTTCTGTTTGTTTTTGAGATAGGGTCTCTAGGTTAGAATGCAATGGTGTCATCATAGCTCATTGCAACCTCAAATTTCTGGGCTCAAGCAATCCTCCTACCTCAGCCTCCCGAGTAGCTGGGACTACAGGCATGTACCACCACGCCCAGCTAATTTTTTCTATTTTTTATAGCGATGGGATCTTGCTATATTGCTCAGGCTGGTCTCAAACTAGCCTCAAGTGATCCTCCTGCCTCGGCATCCCAAAGTACTAGGCTTACAGGCGTGAGCCACCGTGCCCTGCCCTAAAAAAATCTTTAATACAGTGCAAGGCACATGGAAAGTGCTCAGTAAATGGTAACCACTGCTATTATGATTAAGACAAGGCTAATAATACTAATAGCATAAAACATGGTCTTAAATATTACTTTCCATTTTGCGTACCAAAGCGCCTTGCATCAAAGTAGATAAGGTGCATTCATGGAAAGTCTTGATTTTAGAACATTTATGAAAAAGATCCATTTCACTACACCTTAAAATTATATACATCCAAAAATCAAGTTTTGGCAAATAGATGCTTGAGGAAGCTTATTTTATGGAAAGAAAGCTCTTGAAGTTGTTGAATATATTTGCAATACTTGATTTTTTTTTTAGCAACTTCAGTCTCCCTTTGTCTTGTTTGCATTCTTGAATTGTTTAGCCGCACCTTCCTTCATGGAATCTACTTAGGGCACCTTAAGGCTTTCTGAGTTAGCAAAAATTCCAAATTTCTGAAATGTGAGAATCCATAAGCTTTATTGTATTCCTGGGATGTTTTATGCTCAGCAGACAGCAGCTCTATCCAGAGTTCCTGATGCAGGTACACATTCACACCCCTTCTTGCTTTAACGTAGTGAGTCAGTGCCCAGTGATGCTGGCTCCCCATGGTAAGATGTGCCGGGCAGAGCAGTGGTACCCGAATACCTCCCTCCCCATCCATCACAGTCCTCACCCGCAGCCAGTCTGCTCTGGTTGCCCAGGTGTCTGTGTCTGGTCTGCTGCTGGTTTGTCTGCTTTATTCTGGATTTCTGGAACTTTGCACGTTTCCCCCTAGGTGCCCATTTCTGTGTTGCCTACAGGGTTTTATGCACTCAATAATGACATTTTTTCCATGTCATTGTCATGCAGTGGATCAGTAGCTATGTCATGTCTGCCATTTTGAACAAATATCTCTATCTTCCAAATCAATCGGGGTAGACTGGTTCTTTCTACTCTTATTGTATAGAGAAAGGGATGAGGTAGGCGGGAGGGGTATTAAAGTCAAATATACCATCTAAATACCCTGAAAGGATTCTTCTAAATGACAACACCCTTGTATCAAGGCTTGTTCTAGAACACAACAGCATTGTCATTACCTGCCACAGCAACAGCACGATCGAGCAACCGTGTACGCGTCACTTTCTAGGTACCAGGGAGTATGCTAGCGCATTACATACATGTCTTACCCAGCTCCTGCTGAAATGCCCCTTTCTCTCCCACACCAGTGTCTGGTGTTAGAATCAAACATTCTCTATAAAAGTTAGCGATCCATCCGCACTGTTAAAATCCACCCATATAATAGCGGTTAAATGCTGGTAGGATTTTTTGGGAGTGGGGGGGAGTACTTATTTGCCTAGTACTTAGCCATAGTATGTTCTTTTTTTTTTTTTTTAGAGATGGGGTCTCGCTCTTGGTCAGGCTGGTTTCGAACTCCTGACCTTGAGCTATCCACCCGCCTCGGCCTCCCAGAGTGCTAGGATTACAGGCGTGAGCCACCGCGCCCGGCCCATAGTATGTTCTTTATCTCATATCCTCTCATCATGGACAGACCACAGCAAATTTTATGTGTTAGAAGAAGTTCACCCTTCCTCCAAGTAGTTTATTCCCACTTGTCAGAAAATTGTCGTGATATATTGTTATGTTAGAACAAGATTTATTGCCATATTTTGGGGAAAAAAGAATGTAATAAATACGTAGATCTGCGGCGTCTACCATGTGGTTGAAGGCCCTAGATTTATGACTACGTTGTATACTCACGTCCCGCATGTCAGAAGTCCCAGCTCAGGTATTTCTGATCAGAAGCTCTAATGTGAATCTGAGCATTTGCTTTGGGAAAGAAAATACGAATGATGATAACTGCTATCATTTATTAGAATCTTTTATATGACAGGCACTATGCTAGATGCCATTCTTTCTTCTAATTCTTTAAAAAAAAAAAGGGGGTGAGGAGCTGTTATTATTCCCATTATTCAGAAAAGAAAACTGAGGTGCACAGAGAGCTACGTGACTCATCCAAGGTCACGCAACTAGTGAGTGGCCGATCTGGGATCTTCGCCCCAATCCCAGTACCCTCCAGCGTCCCAGGCTCAGCAAATGCTTGATCTCCCATTCTGCTGCACGAGGTTGATGCCATCTGGATACACCTCCCCCTTACCCCGACCCTGCATCAGTCTGTACCTCCTAGAGGGACACTCGGTCACCCTCCTCTCTCCCCATGCCACCCTCCGAGGCCAGGCTGCCACCACCCTCTGCCTGGACTGCTACCTCCCCAGTGACCTCTCCTTGTGTTCTTCTCCCCATCCAATTCATCCTCCAGAGTGGGTGTTCTCTTCCAAAACGCAGGCCTCATCCCTCTTGCTCCTACTTACAGCACTTTAATGGTTTTCCTTTTCTCTCGGGGTAGAAGTGAAAATCCTCCCTTGTGGCCCACATGGCCCTGGGGGATTCGGCCCCAGTGTCATCAGCACACTTGCCCCGTGGCCTCTGTGCTCCAGGTGTACTGATCTTCTCCCTGCCCCTCCTGCACGCTAGACTCCTTCCTACCCCAAGACCTTGTATGGGCTTTTCCCTCCAACTCTACCTGGTTGAGTCCTCGTTCTTCAAACCCCAGCTAAGGTGTCACTTCCTCCAGGAAGCCTTCTTGGACTGCACCTTTGTCCCCCTATATACCACCACATGTGATAAACTCACTTTCATCTCACTAAGCCCAGTTATAATTAAACAACTACTTATGTAGTTGCTTAATTTGTAAGTATCTTCCCCAAACTGGAAGCTCCAGGAGTACAGGGATTACATTTAAACTCCGATCACTGTAGCCCAAATTCCTAGCAGGGGACAAGCACCTAGTAGGTGCTCAATAAATATATGCTGATTGACTAAATGACCAAATGATTCCAATCCACTCCACGACTCACATTTTCTCTGCAGGGAGTGAAACTACGGGAGAGCAATAGCTAATTCATTCATTCATTCATTCATTCGGCTAATAACTATTGGCCCCATTGTGGGAAGAAACAGAGGTCAACGTGCCTTCGGGATCCCAGCATAATGTTAGCCGCTCATGGAGTTAATTTTATTCCTTCTGGGGAGATTCGTTCTTTCTGGTGGACGCTGTGTCTTGGGAGGTCTTTCAGTGACCACTTGCTTTGAGGGGAAGAGTTGTGGTCCGGGAAGGACATGTGAATGAGCCGTCCCAGTGTTTGGTCTGGGCCTAATGGTTGTTGATTTCCCACCCACAAGTACTGAGATCCAAGTACCTTAATGCCATGAGGCAGCTTTGGTTAGAATCTCTTTGCTCCGTTTCACTGATTTCGCATCCACGTGGTCCTCCCTAGGCTAGCATCCCTAATTGTGTAGGGAAAACTAATTACAATTATGGGATTCCAGAGCCTTTATTAGGTAGGCCAGGTTCATTTCATTGTTTGAAATTTGCTTTCAGTCTGATGCATTTTTTTTAGTTGCCAGACAAATATAAACAGATTTGTTTCTTTAATGTTTGCCATCTTGGAAAGAATATTCTTTAAACAAAAATCAGACACACATACAAAGGATGTTTCTCAAAGAACCCGTACCGCAGTTGTCTGTGAGCGCTGTGATGGGATCGTTCCGAATTTCTCTAGGGCCCCGGGAGCTCAGAACAGAATGTCACGATTTGCGCTGAAGCTTCTTTTCTCGCTGCTCGTTGTAATCCTGCACGTCCCTTTTTATGAAAACACCGTGAAACCTGAAATGCATTCAAACTTCCCTCTAGCCAGGAGTTAGAAGTGTGTACAGACCCAACAGACTTTTCCATTTAAAAAGATCACTTCATCAGTATAGCACCATGACACGGGAACGGTCAGGCAACAAGTACTCACTGAGGTGCTGTAGGAAAATAAAACAAAAGAACGGATGAACACACTGAAACAGTAGACTGGAGGCTGCACCCCTGACGTTGAGGAAGGCACTCTCTGGTTGTAGAGATAAGATGAAATCCAGAGACACCCAGGGCAGAAGCAGATCATCCCTGCAGGCTGGCAAAGTCAAGGAGGGCTTCCTGGAGGCGGTGTGGCCAGAGAGGCAGGCCCTCAATGCACAGTATACTAGTTCCAATTTGGGGACCTGGAGAGAGATGACCTGAGTCCGAATCCCAACTGCACCTCATTTTAGTGTGTGCCCTTGGGCAAATTAGTTTCAACTTCTCATCTAAAAAATGAGGGCAACACCTACTTTACAGAGTTGTTAATTTTTGTTGTTTTGTTTTTAAAGATATATGAGATAATGTACATGAAGCATTTAAGATAGTGCCTGGCCCACAAGAAGTACTCAGAAAAACCATTATTTATTGATAATGATGTTTTAGTTTCCCAAACAGGCTCTCTCTTGCCCGCAGGCCTTGACACAGGCTCTCTGCCTTCCTAAAACACTCTTTCCCAGTCTCGCGGGCTGACTTTGCACTTCTTTCGGGATCGAACTCGACTGCCGTTCTAGTAGGAAGCCTGCCCCGATCCTCTGTGCTCCCGCAGCCTCACCCCTCCCCGGTCACCTCAGCACGGTGTCAGCCTGGCATCTCCCGAAGGCACGTTGACCTCTGTTTCTTCCCACAGTGGGGCCAATAGTTATTAGCCGAATGAATGAATGAGTGAATGAATTAGCTATTTCTCTCCTGTAGTTTCACACCCTGCAGAGAAAATGTGAGTCGTGGAGTGGATCATTTAAAGACTGGCTATTGAAGTAGAATCACAGCGAGCAGGGAGGGAAGGCAGGCTTGGGTGGCTCAAAATGATCAGTCTGTTCAGCTCTCCAGTCTCTTCCCTCCAGCAGAATCTTCCAGTAGGTAAATTATTCCTTTTGGGAGCTGTTGACAGGTGATTATTACTGTTCTGTTGGCCAGGGCTCGTGCACTTTGGCAAATGGATCTCCTTAGAGGACAGCCAAGCTGAAGTCCTGGTGAGCTTCCTGGAGGTGAGTCAAGCCCATCACTCCCTAAGGAATACTGCGAGCATTTGTCACCACCCCGGCGCCACTGCTGCCTGTTAGAGCAGAAGGCTCTCCCACTCCACGCGCCACTCAGCCCTTCCCAGCCAGGCTCTCCCTCTTATGTCATCTCTGTTATCACGTCACCTTTCTGCCGAAAGACCTTCCTTCCCTTTTTTGCTTACTCAATAAAATCCAAACTTTCCCGTTTGGCCTTTGATGACCTCCAGGCACCTGGTCCTAGATTATTCTTGTTGTTTTCTCTCCAACTCTTTACCCACATCGATGCTTTGGAGCCTGAGATCCTAGACTCGAGTTCTGGCTGCAGTACTTACTAACGATGCTTTTAGGAGAAGGTACCAGCTCTTTGGAGCCTCAGTTTCCTCATCCCTGAAAAGGGAATCACGATTCTCACTTCCTCTGACTGTTGTAAGAATTAGGAGAGACGCTGATCAGAAACCCTTAGTGGACTGGAAAGTTCTTTCTAATGTTGCTAATGGTTATTAAATACCCTCAACCTCAGCCCCATTTTTCTATGTAAGCACCCCCTGCACGTCTCTGCCGTGCGTCTTTGTTTATGCTGTGTTCTCACCTGTGCCACGAGGCTCTCTTTAACCGTGGATGGCGAATGTTCATCTCTATAAGCTGGAAGTTCTTTCTCGGCCTGGTATGCTTGCCAGTGTTATTCATGTGGAAGGCTAAGTTATAGTTTGCGCTTCCAAAGACGAGGACTGCATCTTATTATAATAGCTGCTATTGATCGAGCTCATTCTGTGGGCCAGGCATAACAACATCAGGCTATGCATGTTTCACAGTGTTCAACTCTAGGGGGCGCTACTCAAATCGTAGCCTGTGCTGCTGCGGTCTTCCCACGCCTGCTGTGGTTTAGATGCACGTGTCATCCCTTCATTCTCACAACAGCCCTACTGGGCAGGCCTCCCCATTCCATAAATACGGAAACAGACTACGAGGGTAAGAAATGGGCTCGGGTCACGCAGCCAGGATGGGTGTTGCTAGGATCTGAGCCCAGGTCTGTTTCCTTCCAAATTCATTGGCCACCCACTAAGCTGCCTCCCGGGGCGTCCCTGGGCAATTGCTTATCTGCTTCCTACATGTCGATGGATTGGTTGGGGTGAGCGCACTAAAGTTTTACTGTCTGTGAGAAACTTTGCAAAGCAAGAAAGCAGGGTCTACTATCCCTCCTATTCTTCTGCCTCCTTGTAAGGTAAGGGCCCAGGAGAAGAGAGAGAAGCTACAGAGAAGAAGCCCACGTATATGTGTCTTTATTTCCTCTTCCCTTCTCTCTCTCTCTCTTATCTGGTCCAGAAGAATGACTTGAAATACATGATGCTTTCTACCAAAAAGAAAAGAATCAGGAATAGGGTAGGGATTGGGATTTGGGGCTGAATGAGGGGACACAATCCAAGCAGGGAGCACCTGGCGTGTGGCAGCCACACCCCCTGCAGCAGGCAGCCTCCCGCTTTCGGAGAACCTGTGGTTCTCAGTGATAAAGCATGTCCTGATCCTGTCGTATTTGAAACTCCCAGTCACCCCCATCCCACCGAAACGTCGTGATGGCTACAGGCCTGGCAGGCAGGCGGGGTTCACTACCAAGGGAGGCAGGATCCCCTCCCCCGCAGTTCTGTCACTCGGAGTAGAAGTGTCAAGGAGCATTGTTAAGGTCTGGCTCCAGCTCTTGGGTCACGGTGAAAACATGTCCAGGGAGCTATTAAAGCAGATATGGCAAAGGGAACCTCCAGGATTCATCTCAGAGTGTCCTGGGCAGTTCTTCCCGTGCAGTAGACACTCTTGCCGTAAACCTGCCTGCCTCGAGTCACTGTGTTATCTGCGGACACTCAGCACAATGTAGGTACCGAGTATTTGAAGCCAGGAGGCTGGATCTGAGGCCACAAGACTGCCTGACCATACAGTGGCCCCCACTGCACCTGGCCTAGGTCCCATCTCCATATTACATGCTCAGAACATGCTGTCCCGTTCCTTCCCCAAGAGAACACTGAGCAGAGCTCTGGACTTCTGACTTGAGATTTTTGCGGAAGGGCAGGCAGGTGAGGAAAAGGTTACTCTCCCACTGATTCAACCTTAGGCTGTGTTGCCAGGGACCACATCTTTACTTTGCTCACCCCTGTATCCCGAGATCCTCACACAGTGTCTGGCACGTAAAGATGCACAATAATATTTACATGATGGATAAATGGATGGGTCAGTCAATCTGTCATTTGTTATTCCAACTCCCTCCTCCTGCAGATTTTGTTTTGTTTTGTTTTTCCATAATTCCCAGGTCAGAGCAGTCTGAACTCCATACAAAGGTAACATAAGATAAAGGGGAGATGAAATTAAATGCTGTCTTTCTTTTTGAGGCACCTTTCAGTAGCTTCCCTGGCTTCCCCTGGGGGGTGGGGTTGATCTGTGCCTTTGTTTACTTCCTGCCAAATCACAGGTCATGCCAATATGGCAATTAGAGAGTGTCCCCCGAGTTTTCCCTGGCAGGGACCTGGGGGCGTTGGGCCTGGGCTGGTTGTCAGTGGTGGTCAGGAGAAGGCACTTGCAGAGGGAGGCAGTGGCATTGTCAGACCTGCGAGATTCCAGGAGGTTTTGCAGGCTCTCTTGTGGATTTGCAGGATTTATCCTCTGAAATAGGATATTTCCTCTCCAGCGGGCCCCAGTGCCTACAGGTTACTGTCCAGGAGGCACATCACTCATGGTGTGTGGCAACAAGAAACAGGACAAGGGATTCAGTGTCCTGGGTGGATCAGGCCTCTTGGGGACTCCTGGTTTGAGAATTTCCAGAGCTGGAGCTTAGCTTCACATGGGAACTGAGCCACAGGTATCAGCTGCCAACCCCTCTCCAGGGCTCTGTTTTTAGACATGAGGAAGAGGAGTACAGTGCCCCAGACTTCCTTATTAATCATAGCAATAGCAGTACAGTGCTAAGGGTTTGTACTTACTGAGCATCTACTATGTGCCAGATGCTAAGCTCCGCCCTCTCCACGCTTTACCTCCTCATGGCCTCCCAGCACCTCAAATCCAGCCGGAACAGTTGCTGTCTCTTCTGTGCACGTAAGGCAACTGAGGCTGTGAGAGGTTGGAGTAACTTGTCCAGAGTCGCACAGCTAGAAGTGGCCGAGTCCAGACAGGAAACCTCAGAGCCTCAAATGGGGAACCATTCAGCATCCAGTGAGTCTGCCTGTTTTACTGTTTGCTTAAATCAGGGGTCCTCAAACTTTGTAAACAGGGGGCCAGTTCACTGTCCCTCTGACCGTTGGCGAGTGCGCACTGTGGGCCTGGGACGAGTCGGCTGCTAAGCAGGACAGGCAGCCGCGGCAAAAACACCTGGCGGGCCGGATAAATGTCCTCCGCGGGCCGCATGTGGCCCTCCGGCCGTAGTTTGAGGACGCCTGGCTTAGATGCACAGCCATGTCCCGTGCACGCCTGCGTAAAGAAAATGTAACACAGCTCTACTTCCTCCACGCCGGGGCCCATCGCACAGTGGATGGTTCTCCCGCTTTCCAGCCACCTTTTCTTTGGGCAAAGACGGAGGCCGTGGGGCATCAAACGTAGAAGGGATAAGAACCACCATAGGCACTTACATTCCCAGTCTTCCCTCCCGAAGGTGCTGTTTCACCTGGGGAGATGCCCAGGAATCTGTACCTTCACTTCTTCTCAATGAAGCGGGTGGGCCACCTCTGCCCCCCACCCCATGTGACACTGACTAGGGTCTCACTCACTTCTCTCTCAGGGGAGTGACTTGTGCTGCAGATCTGTCAAGTCATCTGGTCTCCTGTAAGCCTGCCTTCCCTAAGTGTAGACAGTGGGCCCACAGGTAGGTGTGGTCCCGAGGAAGGACCCCCCTACACAGAGGAAAGGAGGCCAGAGCCTGACTGTGAGGAAGCGCCCCCTGGCGGTGGAAGCGGCCCACACCACGCCCCAGCCGTCCAGATATATCCCGCGGCAACTGCTGTCAGCTACAGCCCAAAGCTAGTGTGGACGACCCGCACAGTTTTCCCTGCAGGTGCTGGGTTTTATTTGTCTGTTCACGTGCAGGTAGACTTCTCAGGTGGACTTCAGATAAATAAGCTGCCAGCCGACAGAGACAGCTGTCCCTTCAAGAAGTCAGTCTCATTTCCAGTTGTACAGAATCTACTCTCCCCTTCTGCTCTTCTCTGGCCCTTGCTGACTTTAATTCCAGAGCATACATGGGTTCGAATCCTGCCTCTGCTGCTCTGTAGTCACCAACAGCTGTGGAGAGGTTGGTTAACAATTCCGTGCCTCAGTTTCCTCATTTGTAAAATGAAAGCCCATGACAGCACCTACTCATTGGATTGTCGTGGTGATTAAGTGATGTAAGTCTTGTAAAACAAAATATTTAACACGGTGTTTGGCAGATAGTAAGCCCTCAACAAATGTTAGCTATAGTCGTTATAACAGCAGCAACAATAACAATAACATCTTCGCACTTGGAGGCCAAGTGGTTTGTCCAGTGGTTTAAGGTAGAGTTGGGAAGCAACTTGCTGGTGTAACCTTGAGCAAGTGACCCAGCCTCGACTAGCCTTGGTTTCCTCTTCTGTGAAATGGACACAATTAGAGAACCTAACTCACAGGGTTGTTATGAGGATTGAATAAATTCTTAGAACAGTGCCTGGCAATAGGTGCTCACCAAGTGTTATTCATTATATTTAACATATTATTATTACTCAATATTTTAATGAATAGTTTGTTATTGTTTGAGTCTGGGCCTATCATGTATAACTTAATGGAGTCTTAGGCCAAGAGTTAGAGGCAGACTGGCCCAGGGACTCTGGGCAGAGCTGCTTGGATTATCTCAGCCTGAGTTACTTTCTCCTTCTGTAAAATTCTGCCCATTTCCCAGCTTTCTTCCAGAGATATTATGGAAAGAAAATGGGAGAATAGCTGCAAAAGTACTTTGGCTCTAAAAGTGCTATTTTAAAACATTAATGCCATGTGAGTTGTATTTAACTCACGCTAGTTTTGAGCGTGAGGCCTCATGAAGCATATGTAGCTCACACGTGTCTTTACCTTGGGAGCCGTGTGAACTATTTTTCAAGTTGCATCCAACTTATGCACAGAAAACAATAAAAAATCACAAATTTTTCATTAAATTAGAAAGGATTGTCTTATTTTCGAAGTTTTTATTCTATTTTCGTAATAGAACACCGTGTCCCCAAAGAAAAAAAATGTTTTGTAGTGTGGCAGTCAATGTGCTCAGTAAAGTAGTACATCAATTATTAATTAGAGCCATTCCTATATGTTTAAATGCTTTAAATTTTTTTTTTAATTCCCCAAGGGAGAATGTAGCAGGTCAAACACTAGAGATATTTTTTAATGTTTGGCATTTCCTGCCTTCTAGAAAGGCTTGCACATACACAAGGAGGCAGCAGCAGCCCACTGGGCCAGGTTCCCAAGCGGAGGGCGGGAGGGAAGGTGGGCAGAGGTGATATATACAGCAGCCTTTGTTGCCTGATTAGGGCTGGGCCCCAAATGCAGTCCTCACCAGAGATCCTCAGGGGACACCAAAGTAGCATGGAATCAAGGAGACTCTAAACCAGCGCTTTCCAAAGAACAGTAGTCATAACTGTAGGAGTACACGGAAGAACTTTTTAATTATTATTCATTTAATTTAATGTGTTTCAGAGTTTAATGACACATTAAACTCAGTTTAATAGCTTCAGTTTAATAGCTAGCACATTAAACACTTGATTTTACTGATAATATTTTCTTCTTTAAATAATTTTTTAAAATGTGAGCCCATTTAAAGGGAAGTATGTAAGTAAATATGATAAAAATCTTGAAGGTGAAAAAAATGACAAAGGTTTGGAAAATGCCACATCAAAGCAAACCTTTACTGAGCACCTATTATTTGCCAAGCACTGTCCCAGGTGCTGGGAAGGTAACAGTATTGGATGAGCCCTGGCTTGAAGGTCTCCTTCTGATGTGAGAAATAGCCACGTCCGCAGTAACTGTAATGCAATGTGATAGGTGATGTGCGGGCAGTTCAAAAAAGTGCAAACTAAACCACATAAAGGAGGGTTCCCTTCTGCTAAGGCAGCTTAGAAAGGCTTGAAAAAGGAAACGACATCTTAACTGGGTGTTAAACATGCCTCAGTCATCCGGTGAATCAGAGGCACTGCATCCTGCGATATTAAATAATATTTAATGTCCGTGCATCACAGCACTTATGTGCTTGCAGACGAGATAGGCCAAATCTTGATGGTCAAAGAAATACGTGATGCAATTGTGAGTTTTGATAAGTGTGATGGAGGAAAGAGCTCCACCTGCCATGGTGGAGCAGCTTGGAGGGACCGAGACATGAACGGGCACCCTGAGCTTTAGGAACAGCCGAGGTAGCTGATCGACCACAGGAAGAAGCATGGGGTAAGGTCCAAGCGTAGGTTGGAGGGGTCTGAGGCATTGAATGCCACACCAGGTACCTTGGACTTATCTTTTTTTTTTTTTTAATTGTGGTACATACACATAGCAGGAAGTTTACCATCTTAAATATCTTTAAGTGTACGGTACAGTACTGTCAAGTATATTCACATTATTGTACAACCAAGCTCCAGAACTCTTCATCTTGCAGAAGTGAAACTCTGTTCTCATCAAACAACAACTGCCTATCCTACCCCCACACCCTGGCAACCGTCACTTTTACTTTCTGCCTTGGTGAATTTGACTATTCTAGGTGCCTCATATAAATGGAATCATGCAGCATTGATCTTGTGACTGGTTCATTTCACTTAGCATAACGTCTTCCATATTGTACACACATAGTAGCATGTTGTAGCATGCGTCCGAATTTCCTTCCTTCCTTAAGGCTGAATGATATTCCATTGTATGTATATACTACACAGTGTTTACCCATTCATCAACGGACACTTGGGTCGCTTCCACCTTTTGGCTGTGTGAATAATACTGTTTTGCGTGTACAAATATCTCTTCCAGATCTGGTTTTCGGTTTTGGGGGATATATACTCAGAGGTGGAATTGCTAGATCATATGGTAATTCTATTTTTAACTTTTTTTTTTTTTTTTTTGAGACAGAGTCTCGCTCTGTCTCCTGGGCTAGAGTGCCGTGGCACCATCATAGCTCACAGCAACCTCAAATTCCTGGGCTCACGCAATCCTCCTGCCTCAGCCTCCTGAGTAGCTAGGACTACAGACACACATCATGACGCTCAGCTAGTTTTTCTATTTTTTGTAGAGATGGGGGTCTTGCTCTTGCTCAGGCTGGTCTCAAACTCTTGAGCTCAAGCAATCCTCCTACCTCGGCTTCACAAAGTGCTAGGATTACAGGCATGAGCCACTGTACCCAGCCTATTTTCAACTTTTTTTCCATAGCAGTGGCACAATCTCACATTCCCACTAACAGTGCACAAGGTTTCTGATTTCTCCACATCCTCGCCAACACTTGTCACTTCCTGGATTTTTTATAGTAGCCATCATAATGGATGTGAGGAGATATTCATTGTGGTTTTGATTTATAGTTCCCTAATGATGAGTGATGTTGAGCATCTTTGCATGTGCTTGTTGGCCATTTGTATATCTTCTCTGACGAAAAGGTTCCCCAAATCCCTTACCCATGTTTTATCATGTTGTGGTGTTGTTGTTGTTGAGTGGGATTTATCTTTTAAGCAATGACAAAGTACAAGGTTTTTAAACAGGGCTGTAACATAGTTAGATCCAGATCGTAGACATGCAGGTCTGGCAGCAGGAAAGACGAATTGGGTGGTAGAAACGCAAAGTGGGGCTCCAGGGAGCTGGCTTTGTGATGTCCAGTTGAGACACGAGGAGACCCGGAGCCAAGGCAGTGGTGATGACTATCTGAATAATTAATATTTTCTGTCTACTCCTGAAAAGTACAGTCCCTGTAATTGGAGATACAGGCTCTCTCCTAGAGAAATGAGCTCCTTCTCAGGACCTCATATCTACACCTTCCCCCACAGCGGGGTGGACAGACTCATCCTTCCTGCTCTTTGGGAGCCACAGCTTGTACTTTATGGTTGTCCTGAACTCCAAATCACTGCACCACGGAGAAAAGCATCGTTATCCCAGGGCACCCTGCTGGAGGAAAGCATGTCCTCAGTGGGTCACTTCGTGAGTGGCGAGACACTGAAAAAGCTGGGGGAGACTCCAGGATTCTTCCCAGCCAGGTCCACAGGCTGACTCTGGTCCATTGACTTTTAATCAGTTTCCCAGCAGCTGGCTGAGCTCTGGAATGTGTCGTTTGGGCAGTAAGGGGACCAAGGCCTCCCTTGTTACTGCCTTTGAATGTAACAAATGACATTCTCTTTCCTTTTATTGGAAAAAGCAATGGGGCTTAGAGTTGGCAAACCTGGACTTGACTTTGGGATTGAGTGCTTCACCCCGAGTGCGAAC
>VBSM01000565.1:4636104-4646171 GCA_008086735.1 Cheirogaleus medius
TTCACTGTCATTGCCCCAGTCTGGAACTGGGACAGGCTGGAATCATCCTCGACTCCTTTTTTCCTACCTGCCCCTACTCTCATCTAATTAAGCGCAAGGCCTGGTGACTCTGCTACTCAACACCTTGTGATGCACACATCCTTGCTCTCCACATCTACTCACTTCCTGAGTTCTGATGGTGAGACTTTCACTGCACGGGTTACGGTATCAAAGGGATCTCAAAATATTTCTCGGAATCGCTTCCATTCCTGCGTTTGAAACATGAGAGTTCCCTTAGCAAACAGCACCCGGAGTTTCACATTCACCCCAGTACCCTGCCCTAGCTGGGGCCTCTTTGTCTTACGCCAAACGGACCTCTTACCAGTGCACCGAGTTCCCTTATAATCAGTTTATACATCGCTGCCTGATCAGATTTCATGAAGCTCTATTCTCCTGTGCCTGCCCGAAAACCCTTGACGGTTGCCCGTTGCCTCCAAACTGAAGCCCGTGGCCCTTACCCCAGGCCTCGAATATCTGCAGTTGCACCCAGCTCCCCTCAGTGACCTTTCTCTCTCTTCCCCTTCGGGACCCCTTGATTGTGATCAGCCTCTGCCCCTCAAATGCTGCACCATGCACATGTCTACCCCTAAAGATTTTTACACCCAACAGTGCCCACCCTCCACCTCTCGTATTCTATACAGGATTGGTTGTATTTGCAAAGAGAAAGACCAGTGTGAAACCTTGCTCCTTACTAACACTGCAGCAGGGGGCCAGTTACTTCTCTGAGCCTCAGTCTGCTCATCTGCAAAATGGAGTTTGTTTCAGTAACCTTGCGTGGTCCATATGAGGATTAACAGAGAAAACCGCCATCATGCACTTAGACTGTGGCAGGTGTTCAAGGAATGTTGCTTTCCTTCCCCCACACCACCTAAGAGTGATTTAAATAATTAAACGAGCTTTTATGTATAAAGTGCTTAGAACAGTGTCTGGCTTACAGGACGTGCCCAGCAAAGGTTAACCATTTTGTTCTTACTTAATTGGAAGAAGTATGAGGCAGAATGTATAAACAAACTGTTCTCCCTCTACTTGTCATTCCATCATTATGATAATCAGTTTTGGGAACTGGAAGATCGAGAATGCTCCCTGAAGGGGGTGGGAGGGAGGCCGCGTGGAGCTGGGACAGGAGGAGACACTGCCAGAGGCAGGAGGAGGGCACTAAATGTGTGCATTTCCCAAAATCAACTTCACCTAATTTTTAATTTTGCTAATGGCTAGTCTTTATTTGAGACGTCATGCTGAAATAACTCTTTTAATAAGAGAGAACTAATGCACTCATTTTTTTCTCTTCCTTCCTCTCTATCAGCAAGGATTTGGTGCAATGATGTACATCACCCTTTTATTTTAATTAAGCACATAGCTGTGAGAGGCTTGTAAAAATGTTGCCAACAGAGAAATGCTTTAACGGATGTGAACTTGAGGTTGGCTTGTCCCATATATCTTTACTACAGAAAATTGCCCTCTTCATTTGCACGTGAGGGGAATGGCTGAGCTCCCACGTGCGCCATGAGTGGAAGCTTGCGGGAAGGGGGTGTTTGGGAACATAACGAGTATGGGACTGTGAGAGTTTTCAAGAAGGCTGGGAAGAGCAGAGCAAGGATAAGGAGAGCCGTTTTCTCTGCAAGATCAGGTGCAAGGAACTGTCCTCATGGATAGAGGTTCTCCTTCCACGTGTCAGGTGACAGATGATGTCCAGATACGCAGATTTTGAGGAAAAAAAAATCAACGTTTTGAATCAGGGACCTGAAATTTAAACTCAAACATTCGGACTCCAGGGCCAGATTAGCCATGATTCTAAACCAGTCCCCAACTCAAGGAGCAGAGCTCCGTGTCACATCGGTGAGACTGAGAACAGTTATTCTATAGGATGTACGTGAATGAATGAGTAATGCGTTGCAGGTTTTTATTCAATGGCTTATATCTATTATACCAGTGAGTACAGCCCATAAAGCTTAGTGCATGGTATTTCTGATTCCCATATTTAAAAAAAAGAAAGACAGATTCTCAGTTTTAAATAAGCCAGAAAAAGAGAGAAGCGGAGACAGACCAGCTTGTAAAAAAGAGAATTGAAAGTCAGAAGAGAAGTTCGCCCACCCCCAGAGAAGTAAGCTTGACCCAGAAGGAGAGAGAAGCAGCCGTTTGGAGGCAGCGCAGAAGCTCCCTGAACGCGAATACACCGGGTTCAGGGGGGCTGGAAAGATCCGTTACAGCTGAGTAAGGAAACGGGAGATCGAGCCCCGCAGCAGGCATCTGTATTCCCTTCCTGCAACCGCGATGGTCTTACTGGTGAATAATTCATTCTGAGATTATCCTCCTGCCTCTAGTGAAGTTGTTGCTCTTGCTCTCTGCAAAATTAGCTCTGGTGTGTGAAGCTATTATGATTCCTTAAGTGTGCGGCGTCCTGGAGCGGGACGTTGGCCACCTGGTGAAGTTTGCAGCCACGGGATCTCCACAGATGTGGGGGCTGCCTCGAAGGGGTCAGAGACTTTGACTCCCAAAATGAAAAATTTCCCAAAATCTTTGACTCCCAAAATAAAAACCAAGTTAATCAAGTGAGTATGCATAGCTTACCCAAAGGCAGGGCTGACTTCCATACCTTGTAGCTTCTTAACATCTTCTTCTGGAAATCTGCCCAAATGGGGACCAGGTATCCAATAAGCCTTTACATCCCAGAATGAAGGTCATTGTTACAGATAGCAGGGAGTTCAGGCAACTCACGGTGTTAGAGATCCCTGCTAGAAAAAAATAACAATCACTTCCGTGGAGCAGAGCCCAAACCCTCTTTTGATTTTAACGCCCCTAAATACCTTAGTTCTAAATATTGACATTAACTCTTCTCAAAGGAAGGTACTAGAATGGAAGAAACAT
The DNA here is from genome assembly GCA_008086735.1 of Cheirogaleus medius. Lineage (NCBI taxonomy): Eukaryota > Metazoa > Chordata > Mammalia > Primates > Cheirogaleidae > Cheirogaleus > Cheirogaleus medius. The sequence continues at coordinate 4,639,009 of VBSM01000565.1, forward strand.
ACTGAATAATATCAAATTTAATGTAAATCACCAAAATTTAGTATAGAGGAAGGTTCTTTTTTTGTTCTCACTTTTTATCAATGAGGAAGTGACTTAAAATGACAAATGTGTAAAATGCAAAACATAATCTTTATTACTTATTATTATTATACTTAGGGTTGAAAAATGAAAGCCCTTATTGGTGTTTAATCTGGGGAAAAAAGGCTAACATGTGACTTTATCTTTGTTAGGCAAGGGGCTTTTTTATTTTTAGTTTTTAATTACCAAATTAAAAATCTTTTTTTTAAAAAAAAATCACATATTACCTAATTTTGCACTATAAAAAGTTCCTATCCCCTCCCATATTCCTCTCGCAGAGGTAGTCATTATTAAAAGCTTTAGTATCCTTTCAGGAAGTTTCTGTGCATGATCAAATGGAATCAGACTGTGTACCATTTTAAAGTTTGCTGTTTTACTTAATATATCATAGCTATGTTTCCATCTCAAAACATAATTTTCTTTTTTTGTCTTTTTATTTTATTTTTATTTTCTTTCTTTCTTGGCTCAAGCGATCCTCCTGCCTCACTACAGGCCTGCACCATGACACCTGGCTAATTTTTCTATTTTTAGTAGAAAAGGGGTCTTGCTCTTGCTCAGGCTGGTCTCAAACTCCTGAGCTCAAGCAGTTCTCCCACCTTGGCCTCGCAGAATGCTAGGATTGCAGGTGTGAGCCACCATGCCCGGCCCAATTCTCTTTTTAATAAAGTACATGGTGTCTTGTTGGCTATATGCACTAGAATTCAGCTTACCATTAACTGGGTAATCATTGATAGAATTTAAATTTTTTCTACTATTGCTAATACAACACTACAATAAACATCCCTTTGCATGTATCTTTGTGCATTACTGTGAGTACATCTATAGGATAAAATCTCTAGAAGTGGAATGTCTGGAGCAAGGGGTATGAACATTTTATATTTAGATAGGTATTGTTAAGTAGTTCTGGTGGCGTTTTTTTTTTTTTACTTTTAAGAAGGATGTTGACATGAAAATTTTTGAGAAAAACTGAGATAGGCACAAATTAAAGCCTGAGTTCTTTAAGCTAGAAAGAAAGTAGAACTTTATCATCCATGTATAACAGTGAATGCATCACTGAGGTTGTAGTATCTCCTTTTCTAAAGAACTTCATGAAGAGCAATCCCTCGTCCAGGGTCCCAGGGCTGTACTTTCACACTGATGCCTAAAGAGGCCGGAGCCACATGTCTGTGCTCAGACCCAAACCACTGAGAGCCGAATTCTTGCACCTGAGCATAATTAATGGCAAGTGCAAGGAAGTTGTCAGAAACACAAATCGAGTTCACAAACCTCTTATAAAATATCTTCTAAAAACCCTCACCTTAGTGCTGTCGTTGACAGCAGGGCTGGGGCTCCCAGTGACAACTGATATACCAACTTCCCTCGACAAAGTATCGCTAGCCCCAGGGACCCTTTAAATTTCATTTTATCTTCCCTTTCCCCAAGTCAGAACATCAGGCAGAAATGCATAGATATGTAAGATGAACGCAGCACACAGTTGAAATTTCTCCTGCTATGAGCCTCTCCACACCTTGAATTTTGGACTCTCGAGCCGTTTTTAAATGCAGCTTCATTTTTCTTCCCTGTCATTACCTGATTTCATCTGAAAGTCTCAGCATGTGGTTCCCTTTTCCCTTAATTCATTAGATTTGGCATTGCTGTTTATTATATCAACTTGACATCTGTCTAATATAACATCTTTGAAGCACCAGGATGTTTAAAAATAAGAGAGAGAGAAAGGATTTAACTCTTCAGAGCTAACTAGCGACTGTTTAAATTTATAGAGGTGACTTTAGCCCTTTGTAGATCTTCCTCTAGATAGAAATATATTTGTAATCAAAATGATAATCCGTGTTCTCTCATTCTTCAGCTGAGATGAAGGGAAAGAGACTTGGGGGAAGGCCGAGCTATTTTTTCACAGATTGTTTAAAGTCAGAGTTAGTCTGTCCTGGGAGGGAAGATTGTATTAGCTTGATAAAGCTAACCTTTTCAGCCTGGGGAAAAAAGAATTATACAACATTGCTACAAAGGTTTCCTTGGCTTCTCCAAAGAGGAATTAGATTTTAGCATGCCAGAATCTTCCAAATTGGAGTGTATGCTTCTAGAGATAATATGGACATAAAAGCAACACTGAATTTTTTGTTTTCGATGGGAACCAGGAAACATCACAACAGACTCCCAGCTTAAGAGAGAAGGCTGGCAGCCCAGGAGCAGGAGGAAGGGTTGTGGCCATCTTTCTTTAATACAGTCAGAGTCTTGTAAAAAATTGTCATTATTGTCTGCACCAAGAACATGTGCCTTGCTCGGAAGTTCTGGTTGGAATTCTTCTGCATAGAGTATCAATAAAAAAAAAAACATATATGGGGCTTTGACTCTGGTTTGTGTCAGGGGACCAGTTCTTTCCTCACTTGCAGTGCCACACACAGATTCGGAAGTAGGCAAGGGAGCAAGTGGAGGCCAAGGCAGGACACCTCTACCACAGCACAGCAGGAGGGTTTGGAGCAGCCGAGAGTCTGAGGTGTGATGAGACAAGGGCTTGGCTAGGCATTGCTGTCGATTCTGGTGCTGGGACCAAAGCTCTCTGTACACTTGACCTTTGGTGGTAGGGTGTTGATTTGGGATTCTTCTCAAGTCTCCCAGACCCTAAACCTGATGATTATTATGCACTGATGCTTGTGGCTGTCTGTTCCTAGTTACTCATCATCCCACTGGAGGGCTAGAAAAACTCCTATTTAGCGATCCCTTCATTTATTTCCGTCTCCTTTTGTACCTCTGAAGCTGAACATATTAGTCATGTTGTATGACAAGGATTGCAGGGATATTCCCAGCTGTTCAGAAGCGAGGGCGGGGAATGACAGGCTGAGACGCTGCTATTAATAATACAAAGCACCGTGGGTGAGGTGTGTGGCATTTTGGTGTTGTCAGCAATCCAGCCAGACCCCAGTCAATCTCCCTGTATGAGGCTCCCCCGGTGGAGCTAAGAGAAAAGTTGCCTGGAGAAAGAGAGAAGGAAAAAAAAAAGAAGAAGAAAGGGGGAAAAAAGAAGGGGGAAAGGAACCTCCATAAGACTGAGAAACACATTATTTTGAAAATTGGCAGTCCTTTTTGATGAGTTAAGTGGAAGAGAGTTATGATCTAAATCAATAGAATTGATAACGTTTTCATCTTGAAAGGTTAACTGTATTTTTGACACTAGCCTAACTCCCAAGCAACTTGGCTTTTAAGAAAAGAGAAAAAATCCTCTGGGCAAGGAGCCTCAGATACACTTAATTTAGGGCTGATGTTTATGGCTGGTCATTGACCTTGAAATTCCATTAGCGCTAATGAAGGACAGTGCTGGATGCGTCCTGCCGGAGTCCGGTAAGTGACGCGCTTGGTGCCTGGAGGGCCCCGCCTCTCTGTCTCTGCCCGGCTGGGACCTGCCTCTACCCGCGCTGATGCCTCCCCCACAGCCCTGCCTTGCAGAGAAAAAGCCTCCCCGAGCTGTAGGCTCTCCTAGGCCTTCCCTCCAGAGGAGAGGAGAAGAGCCCTGTTAGAGCGCACTGCTTACTGTGTGTGTTTCTCCCTGCCTACGTGATGACATGCAGAGGCAGAAGGTGCAGCTGGGATCTTAAAATTTTCCATCCGGAAGGAGCCTTAAAGAGCACTTAAATTGAGATTCCACATGTGCCCATCACTTAGATTTAATAATCATAAATATTTTGCTATTAATATTTGTGGAGTTAGGTGGTGGTTCTGCGAAAGTATTTTAAATTACAGACCCTGTAACACTTTACTCTTAAATATTCCAGTATGCCTTGCTAAAAAGTAAAAATACATTCTTATAAAACTATAGTGTTATTATCCCACCTAACACAATGAATAATGATCCTGAGTATCATCCAATATCCAGTCTATATTACAAGTCCTTCAATTGCCTTAAAAATGTTTTCCAACAATTGGTTTGTTCAAACTACAATCCAAACACAGTCCACGCATTGCATTTAGCTGTTCTGTCTCTTTTTGTCTAAAACCGTGCTGTTCAGTACAGTAGCCTCCGGCCACATGTGGCTAATGAGCACTTGAAATGTGGCTAGTCCAAATTAAGATGCGCAGTAAGTGTGAAATACACACTGGATTTCAAAGACAGTACCAAAAAAAGAGTGTATAATATCTCATTAACAACTTTACATTGATTGTATGTTGAAATTATATTTTGGATAGGTTAGGTATAATAAAATATATTAAATGTATTTAAAGCTGTTATAACATATATATATATATATATAATGCTATTATATAACAACATTAATATACTGGGGTAGAAAAGCAAAATTTTAGAGTTATCCTAATTGGTTCACTGTTCTCATGCTAAGGTTGATCAATCCCTCCATTGTAAAGCTGCTTTTCTACCCTCACTACCAACAATAATCTGTGATTAATAATTTGGCCTCCTAACAATCAACCTATAACTTCAGTATGTTACCATTCATTGATGACTATTGCCTGAATCAGTTATTTAATTGGAGATTGTAAAATTATTTTCTGCCATCATTTATATACATTAGCCAGAACTCCTCTGTAAAGAAAAACCCAGAAAGCTGGGCTATTTGGTTACCGTGAAATACAGTTACCACAGGAAAGATCAGATAAATGCTCAATTCCTTCCCTTTAACTCTCAATTTTCAAAATAAGGAGTTGGTATAAAAGTTAGCTCGTTCAACAAATGATTTTTTTGGGGGGGGGGCTTTCTCTTTTTGAGTATTACTATGAACTCATGGATTTTTATATATTAAATATCAAGTCGAATTTTTTAATTAGTTTCCAGCATTTAAAAACATAGAAAAAGAAATCTAAAAGTCTTGCATAAAAAAATCCACGTTTCTGGATTCCCATGGCAAACTGGGAGCTGTAGCGGCTGTGGGCTCACGTGTTTACCGCCCCCCACCCCCAGCCCTCTGGAGTGGGGTTTTGGCTCTGTCCTCAAGTGGGGTGTGTGCTCCCCACCCAGATACTGAATTAGCTTGTCTGCCTTGTCCCTGTGAGTATGTGAGTTTGTGACCCTGCGTCCTTATTTATGTCATAAATAAAGGAATTAAAGTAGAGAGAGGAAAAGGGACTGGCCGAGGGTAGAATAGCAAAAGGAGGGGCAAAGTTGGGACTAGAATGCAAGTTTCCTCCGCCCCCTTCCCCCAGGGGACCAGCAGTCTCTTCCTCAGTTTCCAAGGGGATGTTCCCAGAAGGTCTAGGTGACAGCAGCCGCAGCCGGTGGAAGGCGCCCATGCAGACATTTCCCACATGCAGACGGCAGCTTAATGCCGCTGCCCCTGTGACTCTCTCTGACCGTGATTAAATTTTTCCCAAACCCTGGGCAGAGTCTAATGCTGCCCACAACATTAGCTCTAGTTCCGGGCCCTCCTTTGGGACTATGATCTACAGAGTCAATGTGAACTACTCCAAGTAAATGCGATTAGTGCAACCTAATTAATTTGGAGACCCCTTGGGCAATATTTATCAAAAATTTAAGTGCACATACCCTTTTTGACCCAGCAATTCTGCTAGGAACTTCTCTAACAGATATATTCACAGAATATGCCAAGACGTGTATCTTGAAGTTCACTGTCATCATAGAAAACTGGAAGCAACCTTCAGTCGGGTACCAGTTAATAATTGTTGGCTCATCTCTATAAAGAAATAGTATGGGGTCATTTGAAAGAATTGGGTAGAGTTACATGTGCTGATATTGGAAGATCTGTAAGATATACGGTTAAGTGAAAAAAGCAAATCGTAGAATAGCGTGCATATTATTTCTCCTTTGTGCCTATTTTAAATAACATGTATATATACCAGTATATATATAAACATTTTCAAGAAAGAGAAAATATTAATGTCTTTAGAAAAAGAGACCAGAGGTCAGAGTGAGGGAGAAAGATATTGGTTTTACTTTTCATTTTATATCTCTGTTTCTATGGGTTTTTTTCAAAAATCACAGACCTATATTAATTTTTTAATATTAAATTATAAAGAAGTTTGTTCAAATAAAGCAGCTGGGTTCAAGAAAAACTAATGGTACATTTTTTAAAAAATCTAATCTCTGGTCATTGGACAGGAAAGCATCCATAGTGCTTCTCAAACCAGTGGCCGCCAGTTGCATTACTTTGGTATCTGCCAAGCTCCGTGCGTCACTACCAAGCGCTTAGCTGGGGGGTTGAGGGTGGTACAGGCAAGCAGTAAGGAGCTTGTGGTCTCATCACAGAGAAAAGACCAAGAGACCTGGAATGACTCAGAATAATAGCAGGGGGTCTGGAATTAAATGTCGATCATGACTTGTAGATTCTCAGTGCTTCAGAATACACAAGAGAATCTCCTATGGGCAGACTGGTCAGGTAGGGGTGGAATACCTACGCTGGACGAACTGCGATATGAATCCAGGCTGGATTCCTTCCTATGCAGGAAGTTCAAGGACATGGATTTGGGGAGCAAATGGGTTTACAGCCCAATTTGGCCATTGTGGAGGAGCCATAGGCACGCCTAGTCTCCTCATTTGTAAAATACATCACAGGGACGACGTAAGGGCTCAGGTATAATACACATTTGGTGGTCAGTGTGTTTGCGATACATACCCAAACTTTGCTGGTTCTATGTAAGGATATACGGGAAGAGAGAGAGAAATCAAACAGAAAGAGGAAGTGTAGAGGCAGCCTCTGGCAAACTGTGCTGACTTCAAGGCAAGGGTCTAGTTCCCATCTTGACTCTACCACTTCCTGGCTGCATGACACGAGGATTCCTGACCTTGGTTTTCTTTTCTGTTAAGTGGGGAAAAGGTGAACAAAAATTCTGCAGAAATGTTGCATCAGTGTTGACCCTTGACCAACATGGGTTTAGGGTACCGACACCACCAAACACGCAGCTGAAAATCCTAGTATAACTTTCGACTCCCCCAAACTTAACTACTGATAGCCTACTATTGACTGGAAGCCTTCCTGATGACATAAACAGTGCATGAACACATGTTTTGTATGTTGTCTGTACTATAAACTGTATTCTTACTATAAGGTAAGCTAGAGAAAAGAAAATGTTATTAAGAAAATCATAAAGAGGCCGGGCGCAGTGGCTCACGCCTGTAATCC
>VBSM01000565.1:4649366-4672438 GCA_008086735.1 Cheirogaleus medius
TTGCCTTGTTTCCGTGCACAGTTTGTTACCCTGATTATAGGTGCTCCAAGTCCCTTGTCATAAGAACAAAGGAGAAGTCCCTGGAGCCACCTCAGGAGCGATCAATCCAGAGCGCCGTGTCCCTTCTCAGTTTAGCAGTGCGGGCTGGGAAAGGTCTGGGAATTGGAGACGCGATTAATTCCGGCTCTTCAGCGTCTCCCGTCCTCCCCCAGCACCCATCCTTCTTGACATCGGGATTCATTCCTCAGGGTGACATCATCTCCGCTGGAAACCTGCCCCCAGTCTCCCGCAGACCACGCCGTGGACTGCATGCCGTTGGGACAGGTTAGGAGAGGTTGCCCAAGGGTGCAAGAAGGTCGGGATGATCCGGGTGACTTGTCTGCCACTGCTATGCATCTGACATGGTCACTGTCTTTTCCAGAATGTTTGCAAGGAATAGAATACAATCATTTAAAAAGATGAGTATACAAAATGCAGTAACATGGAGAATGCTTACTGCAATAGGGAATTATATTTTAATCTGTTTGAAAATAGGCATTACATTCACATGATTCAAATTCAAGGGATACAAAAGGGTATACAATGAAAAGTCTCCTTGCCTCTCCTGTGCACAGCCACCCATTTGTAATGTGATGGTAGGTGACAAAAAGAATATGAAATGAAACCCTTTCTCTCTCTCCATATATATGTGTATATATACACACACACACACACACACAGATATATAAACACACAACTTGTCATAGAAGAAAGACTGAAAAAAATAAGCTAAATGTTTACAGTGGTTATTTTGAATGGAAAAATGACAATAATGTCTTCTACCTTCCTGTATTTTTCAAAATGTCTTTATACTATGTGCATTGCTTTAAGGAAATAATAAAAACATTTCTTTATTATACATGTAGTACACAGTCATTGAAGTCACTGGAGCAAAATTGGACATGACTAGTCATCAAAAAGAAGAAAATAAAAGTCACTCACTTTCTCACAAATCCAGAAACTCACAATTGAAGGCACACAGTATATTCACATGCTACCTTCCCGGGCTTTTCTTTGCATATACATGATTGTACTTTACTGCTGTTGAATAACTTGCCTTCTGATTTAAAAAAAAATGTTAAGGACATCTTTACAATGGAAAAACAACTTTCAAAAGAAGAAGGCTGCATCTGTGAGCACACAGGCATTGAAGGAAATAAGAAAGAAAGGTCCTCCAACTGGGGGAGATGTGGGTACATTTGCACCTGATTACCCAGCAACATGGAGGAGGCGGGAGGCTAGAGGGGAGTTATGCTCCTAGGTCTACCTGTCAGTGTGAGGCCCTAGTTCAAGGCCACCCCTCCTAGCTGACCCACAGCTGTGGTTCTGCATAGGCACAGGACCGGCGAAGCACAAAGCCTGCTGAAAGCCACAGGGAGAATCACAGAGACTTAAAAGACTTGGAGAGAAAGTATTAAAAATCCCTACCTTGCTCCCAAAAACAAAGGGAGCCCCTAAAATGCAATTACTCCCTATGATTTCAACTTTTGAGTATATACAAATAATCTATGAATACTTTAATATAAAAATGATTTAAAATACAGAAATATCTAGAGTTACAAAGTATATGTTTTTGGTCAGATATTTTTCCTTTCCTCTTTTGGGAAAAAATATAGAGAGAGAAGATTCCCCCTAAACCCTCTTCCCCCAAGCCCACTCCTCCACATAGAGGTAACTGCTACAACAGTGTGGGATCTCGGCAGAACTTTCCTGATGCACTTGCTTCCAAATCCATAATCACACATAAACACATAATGAATGCAGGCTTTTTTAAAAATTAAACTTAAACTCTCAAGCTTTTCATTCCCTGAGCTCTAAATCTCACTTATTTTGAACTCTTTTCCAGAGCAATAATGTTTCCCATGGATGAATCACCAAATTCTAAATGTGCTTTTCTCAGCAAACGCAATTCATTTGAGAATAACTCCCCATAAATTGCCTGTGATGCTCCTTTATTGCTAGAGACAGTGGACAATGCCAAGGCAAGGAACATACCAAACCGGTCATTAGTTTTAATGTGGTCTGGCAGTTTTAATCCTTCCTATATTTTTAAGTATAATAGCATCTAGCATCGTGTGATATGTTAAGATTTCTTTTTCATTCTTCTTTCCTTTTTTGAACATTAAAATACAAGAGGAAGGTGGGGAGGAGAATGTGGTATTATCCTTATGAGAACTCACACCATTAAACCTATCTCTGCAGACTCTGAGGGATGTAGGGTAGAAATTAGGGCTTGCTGATAATTAGGGTTCAGGGCTTGTGGTTTCTAGAGTTCCAGCAGAGTCCTCATAGGACCCTCATTTCTATAGCTTTCGCCCCTCTAAGGATTTGCTTCCTAACACTCGCTACCTCAATCAAGAGCTTCCTTGAAAGAAACTAACTTCCAAGCATGGGTTTGTGCTACATTAACATGGGACATCAGTTAAAATCTTCTCAAAAGAGACTCTTCTCAACTTCTGTTGTACCCCCAGCATCTCCTTAATACCAAAGCTTCAGTGTAACCCCAATAAAAGAAATGTGTTGAAATAAAACACTACTTACCTCCAGAATAATTGGCAATATTAAACCAAGCACATATCATCTTTCCAAGGTCAAAAAGCCTAGACATCATCTCTGTGCCCATGGGTGCCTAAGTCTGTCCTTCTTTCTAACTGGGTGATAGCAGGGAGGAGTGGGCATGCAGGGTGGGCGTGATAAGCCTGGCTCCTCCAAGCAAATGTTGTGGTTTAGCAAGGGGAGGACGTGGTGGGGGCAGCAGGCATGTTAAATCCCAGGGCCTCTTTGCTCTGTGCCCTTGGGCAAGTTACGTAGTATTTGAACTGTAGTGTCTTTGTAAAAGCAGAACAGTAGTACCTGCCTCCTAATGTTTTTGAAGTTGCAATGAGCATACAGTAGATGCTTATTAGATGTTCACCTCCCTGAGGATGAGTACAGACCTAAGCCGTGACTCCTCAAGCATATCTCATGGTGCTTAAAGGGCGCACTCCTGTGGGTGAGCAGGGTTTGGACACACCCATCTTTGTAAAGAAGGCTGGGACACTGTGACATTGAGGAACTCCAGGACCATCTAGATCTTCCTTGCCTGCCTGGGACACCCTTGTTGCCAACACTGTGGCACAGAGGCATGTCTCCCCTACCCTCAACCAGTGGTCTGATCCCTTCTGTTATGGGTGCCTGTAATTAAGCGCACGTGTCTATCAGAAATGTGTGATCTCCATAACAATCCACCCTCCTGCCATTATTCTTGCCCCCAGAGCTGGAATTAGTATTTGGTGGTGAAGTTTGGTTTTTTTCTGTAGTAAGAAAGAGAAATTTAACGTATGTCAAAATGCTTAGAAGAATGCTAGCATGTGATAAGTGCTGGTTAAGTATGTGTGAGGTATTAGTATTATTTCTAAAATGAGGTTTTCTGGATTCGCCCCAGAAAGGAGAGTCAGAATCTTTGAAATTTCACAAGTTCCTCTCTGAGGGCAGCCCTGATGTGCTGTGAGTACCCAGAGACCGGTTATCAGGAATGGAGAATTAGGCTATTTGGGTTTCCTTTTTCTCCCCATTCACCTTCTCACCAGTCTTCTACCCCAAGCAAACTTAGCAAGAAAAGCCAGGAAGGAAGTGAAATGTGTCTTTTCTTATCCAGCACGCGTGGCCCCCATGCTGGTCCCGTAGTAAGCGCGTGCTGACGAAACGAGACTTTGAGTCTTCCTCGAGCACAGTCCCCTGCTCCGAACACCCCCGACCTTCTAGGAACGGAGTAGCAGTGAGCAGGTGGCTAAACGGGGGTGACAGGGCCCCGTCTCAGCTCCCACGTTGCTGAGCACCTCAGACGAGGCATTTTGTCTGTGCCTCAGCCTCCACATCAGTGAATTGAAGGGGCTGGCCGTGTCCAGCATGTGTCAGAGTGCCCGAGGTCGTGGGGGGTTCAACCCAGCCGGCTCCTCCTCCCCCCTCCCAATATCCCACTTCCATCAGAGACGCCTCAGTTTTCTCCATTCGATACATCGGGGCTCTATGGAATGGTCCATTTGACAAAACAATTCTGCTTTTAAGTAATAGTTTAGAGGCCACCGAACTAATGTTGGAAGAACCACCAGGAAGCTCCAATCTGCACAGAGAGTAGTGAGGGACAGAGAGCTGGGGCCGGGGCGGTGACAAGGAGAAGTGAGGAGCGAGATGGCGGGGACCCTGAGGAGTGCCGGGGGCGGTGGGTGTGCTGCAGCCACCACACACAGCAGAGGGACCGCCCCCGAGTACCTACTACCCCACGCTCTCCACTCCGTGTCCCCACGGGTGCCACCTTTCTGCCTGGGCCGCTGGAACAAAGAGCAAGCGATCGGGGGTCCTGCCCGGCTTGCCGTGGCCTTGGCACGAGGGGGCACAGCCTCAGCCCTCTGCTGTGGAGAACAGGACCCAGTTCCTGTAATGAAACACCGAGGTGCCAGTAGGTTTACACCTGAACAGAAAATGCGGAGCTCAGTGAAGCCCCAGCAGGGAACACGTGTTGAAACAGGAACTTCCGGCTGCCAGGGGCCCCGGGTTCACACCCCAGGAAGCCCCCTTGCTTTCCAACTCCTGTCTGTTCAGCCCTGCCCTACGTGCGTGTGTGGAGACGCTGTTATTCCTCACTGCAGAGAACTGACTGAGGAAGAGGCATCTGGCGAGAGAGTAGCTTTTTAAATGGAAATTTACATGTAAATGTGAATTAGTTAAAATATCAGTTATTTTTTAATTGGCTCTCGAAATCAGCATAAGGAAGGCCTGTGCCTGTTGGCCCACTGGGTGTGCGAGGCTCGCTGGTTAAGAGATTCTCATCGACATTCAGTGAGGAACTGAGCTCTCCCCTGCTGAAAACCCTCCCGGGGCCCCGCCTTGTCCTCCGATCCTACCCAAACATGATCCCATCTGCCCCCGACCTCCTGTCTTCCTAACCGGCCATGACCCAGCCACTGCCCCCGTTCTCTCGCACTAACCACACTCACTCCCTGCACACCACGTGCCCTACCGCCTCCCAGATGATACTAACGCTGCTGGTCTGGAGACAGCCCCCGAGGACCGCCGCGTCATCCCTGCCAGCACACACTGTTCCCTGGTGTTATTTCCTCTCCTCCTCCACGTGTCCATGTGAGCTGCACTTCTCCGGCCGCCTGGCGTGGGTTGAGCTCTCCTATTTAATATTATATCTCGTAATTTCCATCACACAAGCGTCTTGCACTTCCTTCTAGCACTTAAAATCATAAATGCTCGTCTGTACAATTACTTGCTAATGTCTGCCTTCCCTACAATTCTGCGAGCTTCGTGAACAAAGAACTGTAATATTCTTTGTGCCCAGCACTGTGTCTGGCATAGAGGAAGAGCTCAATAAATGTTAGCTTGATGGATGGGCGCATGGATCTAGAAAGACTGTCCATTTCGAATGTGGGCAGAGAATTATGAACAGAGGACTGTGCATTCAGGTGTCACATTGCAAAGAGGTAGCCAAGGACGGAGGGTACCTGCCTCGTTAACTAAATCAGCCAGGTGTACCCTGGCAGCCACAGGAATGACAGCTACTATGCCCAGACCGACCTCACGTCCTGCCCTCTTTATATAAAACAGAAGCAACGTGTGGGGAGGGCAGCAGCCTTCTACGCGCAGTCACGGACCTGTGTTCTTGCCCCCGCGATATGATGTTGGGCAAGTCCTTTGTCTTTTGGAGCCTTAGTTTTTCCATCTCTAAACTAAAAAGATTGCATCTTTTAGCTCTAAAATTTCTTGAGAATAATGGGTTCTGAGCAAAGATGCTTTATTTTGAATAGGATCTAATAAAGGTTGGGGCGATTTGTCCTTTCCCCTAATCTTGCCAGATCATGCTGGCAAAGGGAGTCAAACCTCAGGACTGTTCCCAGGGGTGAGGATGGGAATTCTCACTTCTCTCTTATCGGGGGCCCCTGCTTGGAGCCACTCTTCCTCAGCAACTGAAAGGGGGTTGGCTGTGAAAAGAGGAGAGGGCCAGAGCCTCAGGGACACTCACAGAGCACCGAAGTTCAAGGGGTGCCCACTTCTGCCTCTTATCACCCTACTTTTGGGCAGCATTCCACCAAATGGCCTGGCTGAGGTTTTAGGACTGGAGTATTTAACCAAGACTTGAAATATACTTGTGTTATTTTGCATAAGTGTCCTGAAGGAATGTATACTCCTTTTCTTTCATTTTCTTTTCTGCGATCACTGCTGTAGGTGATAATTCCAAACTCACATGGCAACGCTCACGGCTCCGGTCATTCTGCCCCTGCCTTACTGGGCAGGATCACAGCAGCAGTGCAGATGCCCAGCATCTTATTCAATGGTGTCATCTTCACTTTTTGTATTTTTAAGTTCGTACCTGGCTAGAAGTGCTTCTCTTTGTTTTCTGTTCTTAGGGAAATAGACTATGGTTGCATACAGAAATAAATTGATTAAGAAATGATTTAGAGGCTGGGCGTGGTGGCTCACTCCTGTGATGCTAGCATTTTGGGAGGGTGAGGCAGGAGAATTGTTTGAGCCCAGGAGTTCGAGGCTGCAGTGAGCTATGATCATGCTGCTGCACTCCAGCCTGGGCCTGGGCAACAGAGTGAGACCTTGTCTCCAAAAAAAAAAGAACAAAAGAAAAAAAAGAAATTATTTAGAAAAGCTCACAGACAAAAAGAGTAGGAAAAGAAGAAAAGAGAAGCGTAGAAGTAAGAATCTTCACTTTCTTTGCCATGTCATTTAGTTGGAGAAAAATATGCTTTTAGTCTGATTTTTACCTAAGAACTGAAGAATACTTTTACTCAAATGTTTTGATGTTACAGTAATAGCCTTCTCACATAAGGCCTTTTAACCTTATGCCCTGTTTTGTTTGGGGGTGTGTTTCTCCCTTCTGTGGGCGTACCAAGGAGCTCCAGTTACGGCTTATTAAAAAGCAAGCTCCAAGGACCAGAAGAAAGTGAGGGCGTTTGCAGGTTCAGTGGTGTGAGAATTAGAAAAGTTGATAAGAAGGATTAGAATTGAAGGATAAAAAGACTCTTACAAAGCCAAGTCATTATAGGGCCCATTACTTTATATACATTCTCCAAAAATCACATGAATGAAGGGAAAGGAAGGAAGAAAAAAAAAAAAAACCTGGCTTCAGTTCAGAACGTCAATTATGTCTTTTTTTAATCCCCTTTTCACGATTTATTTGACATTTTGAACAGTGGCCAAAAAAGCTATTATAACTATAAAACAGATTCATTGGTATAAATCTCATTCGTTGAACGATTTCATTAAGGTATTGACATGCTTAATTGATATGCATAAGCCAAGACCATTTTCATATCTCATTTCCATATGCTTTCTACTTTAAGAGAAGCGAGGAGCTGGATCTTTTTTTTTTTTTTTTTAAAAAGGTCTCCCTCCATAAAAAAGCTATAGATTCATCTGCGCCTGTATCCCAAGGGACCACTTCCTGCCATTCTCCTTGACTTCGAGCCAGCTACTCCTCTGAGCGGCGCTGCTCGGAGGGAAGGTGATGTATACCCAGCTTGAGTGCCTGTCAGGCCCTCTTATGATCAATAGGAGAATATTTATATTAATAAAGCACCAAGTTAATTAAATAAAAAGGTCCTCTGGGTAAACTTAAGATACTAGAGGATGGGCAAGGATCGATATATTCTACCATTTCAGCATTAAGTATGTGCCTTGAAATTTTATGGAGCTTTTAAAAACTCACTTTGTAATGTAAAAAGTTTGAAACCACCACCGGTTTTTCTCTGCCAAAACCCTATCTCTGGCTTCCGGAGCTGGGGAAGGGACATGATGGGAGCTTAGGGGAGCCCTACAGACCTCCCCCTGTTCTGGATGGGTCCCCTCCTGCAGGGGGTGAGGGGGCACCTTGGAGGACAGGCTGGGGCCAAAGACAGGGCCTGGGCTCAGTGCCATCCAGCGAGGATGGCACTTCCTTGTCCTCAGAGCAGCCTCGGGAAAAGATCCTGGGACTCCCCTCCTGTTCTTGGTTCCCTCATCCTGGGGAAGCCCCAGCGCTGAGATCTTTCGGAAGAAGCTCTGTCCCCTAGCCTCACAAACCCCTGCTGGCTTCTGCCTGGTCCTTTCCTTTTGTTCTCTCAACACATCTCTTTCTGTGTGTCTGTTCATTTGTGTGTGTGTGTGTGTGAGAGAGAGAGACAGAGAGAGACAGCACATGTACCTGTCTCCATCATCTCTTTATCTCCCATCTGTGTCTCCCTTTCTCTGTGTCTCTTTCACTGTCTCTTCTGTGAAATGGCTGTCTCTGTGTGTTTCTATCTCTGACTTTTTGTTTTCTTTGCTTTCTCTGGTTTTATTGTCTCCATCTTGCGGTGTCAGTCTCTCTCCCTCTTTATCTCTCTGCCCTTCTCCCTCTCTCTCTCTCTCTGTCTCTCATCTTTATCTCTCTCTCTCTCTCTCTTTAAAGGGGACCACTGGTTCACAGACTGACTCCCTCTCCACCAGCACTGAGAGGCTGACTTTCCGGCCCTGTCCCTTGCTCCTGGTGCAGCTTCCCCACTGGGTTTGGAGACAGAAAAGAAGAAAGAGGCCTCTGAGTCCTCTCAAGCAGCTGAGTCAATTTCAGAGGTGACATCACACTTGCTGTCCCCTTTGTCCTCCACCAAGGACTGTGGCTTCTAATCTTCTTAGCCTTGGCCACAGTACCTGACTCCCGAGGGACATTGCAGTCACCCTAGTAATAAAAATGGCTCTTCACTGAAACATAAGCCCCAACACAGTTTCAGCAAGGTTGCGAGGACTTTCCCTTCTCCAGAGAGAGGAACCACAGCCAAGGAACTTGCTTTGGGAGAGACAAGCTCAGCTCCCCTTCCCACCGTGACCCATGTCAGCCTTTCCTCTTATGGCTGTGTCCTGCGCGGCTCTGGGCCCCTTTGAAGCTCACCTATATCCCCAGTGCCCTTTGGAAGGCAGAGGGCTCCTCTGACTTGCCCTGATTCTGCGCAGAGGCGCCTGGACCAACATTCTGCTCCTGGCCCGGATCCCACGTTTGGGCCGAGCCGCTCCCGGTCTGACCCTGCGTAGGCTGTGATCTCAGAGCCGTCTTCCCAGCCATCCCGCCGGCCACCTTCAGGCCCCTGTCTTCACCCTCCCCCTCATGGGAGTCTCCTGCCAACTTCCCTGCACAGGCCCCCGTTTCCCAACCAGCTTCCCCGTGGGGTTCCGGGGAGCTGGGTACTTTCTCCTGTGTCCCGTCTTTGCCATGCACCCTCTCCATCCCACGGCTGTTGTGCTGGACTCTGTGAGGGACAGTCTCCCTGCAGGACCCGGGAAACAGGCTGAGCGGAACCCAGTTACTGCTTTCTTTCATATTTAACTTGACCTGGAGTCGCTGCTTCATGGTTTTGGCATTCCTATGTAATATGCTCCAGGGCAAGGAGACAGGATTTTTTTTCTTCTTTTTCTACTCATTGTATTTGAATGCTGACTTGAACAGATACAAGTACCCGTAATGACTAGTACTGATAAGTACTTATTATGAGTCAGGTAACAAGCAACAAGCTCTAAATTCATTAGTCATTTCATCATAATCCCTTGACATAAGTATTTTCATGGTCCCCATTTTACAGCTGAGGAAACTGAGGCTCGGCCAGAATTGTAGAGTCATACAAAGTCACACAGCCGGCAGGTGGCAAAGTTGGCCTTCACGCCGAGGCCGTCCAGGCTCCTTAGCCTTGCTCCCACTACTGAGCCTCAGGCCACCTCCTGGGGGCTCAGCCACAGGCAGCACGAAAGGAAAGGAGTTGAGTTGCCAGGAAAAGTGTGGCACAGGCTGCCGTCAGTGAACTGTCTCAGAGAGAAAAGGGAGCATTTCAGAAGAGGTCTCCACCCTGCCTCCTACCTTGGAGGTCCTTCCCTCTTTTCCAGGGACAGGGGCTTTTATTGTATTTGGCATGAGACTAGCGGCAGCAGCCTCACATTCGTCACTGCAGTTCGCTGGGTCCTCCCAGCGCTAATGTCCCTTGTCTAGTGCCTTTCAAGCTTAACTGCCAGAAGCGGGTCTGAGGTTAATTATTAGTGTTAACTTCAAACTTGGTGTAAATCTATTGAACTGCATCCATTTTTATATAAATAAGAGAACAGCATGTATTCTCCTATAGTCAATATCAGCACATCCACAGGTGTGAGTTATTAGCAATAACTGTAATTGCTTTGAATGGAACAATAAATATTTCAGGGGTCGTGATGAGAAATGTCGTTCTATAGTATTAACATAGCTTAATGGCTTAAGTTGCTATATACTTCATCCGACAGCGGGCTTCTAGAAGTCAGCCTTGCAACTCAGGGTGCCGAGCTCTTGCTGAATTGCTTTCCTGCTTTGGTAGAAGATAATTTTGAGCCTTTCTGAAGTCACATTGATTTTATCGGCAGATGGCCCCAGGATAGCGTCTCACCTTCACTAGGGAGGTTTCACTTGTTTAATGGGCTTCTGAAAAGTTACAAGAAAGAGCAGGCATCTACAAGCCACGTTCCCTTGAACCGCAGCCCCGCATGCCAAATTCTCACCTCTGGGCAACTGCAGCCCCAGGCACGGTCCCTCCCTACCCTACCTTGGCAGGTTCACATTTATTTCTTCAGTGGAACACAATGGGCCACAGAAGAGTAACTCTAATGCCACCTCCCTTAGTAAAAGGGAGGAGTTCAGTCTTAGGGTTAGGGACATGAGGGATACAGGGTGGATCCTTTCTTCATGATCAAGTTGAACATTTAAGGTTGCAGTGGGGTAGAAATTAGGAAGTGGCTTCAACCCCTGGACTTCCTCTCTTATTCCCCACCCTCCCCTCACACCCACCCCCAACTTGATTTCTGCACATCCTCAGCCTGCATGAGGGTTTCCAGATCTTTTAGACAGTTTGGCTGGGAAAAGTCAGATCACAGCGTAGATTATCCCGGAGATAATCAGACTTTCTCGCTGCCAGTTATCCCCTTCTAACATCTCCTGTAGGCTGATGCTAAAAGCATCTTCTGCACCGGAGTTTCATTATCTGCATCGTCCTAGTCTCTGAGTGCCAGAATTCGGAGAGGGGGAGGGGAGCAGCTGTTCTTGGAGAGGGCACACACAGCCTTTTTCTGGATGGGATTCATTTTCCAGATCTGTTGTATCCTCTCAGGCCAGGTTTAAACTCTAATCAGAAAAGCCAAATTATCTGTCTGCTTAGCCTGACTTTCCAATGTAACTGCTCATTCCCACACTTCAGCTTAGCTCACTAAGCCTTTCTAAGTTGAAGGCTCTATTCGCGGCTCCCAAAAACACAAGCCTATTTTAGGGGCATTAGTTCTCAAGCATGCTACCCCACCAGGGAGCGGAGGTGGAAGGACAGAGGAAGACAGCCACAGCTCTTTGTAACCCGAAGGAACAAACTGGGCTTGGGAAAAAAATAATCCCCATAGATTGAGTTATTCTCAGTCATCCATGAACCAGGCAATGGCATGAAATCATGTTCGCTTATTTTTTTACCCATCCAACAAATGTGTTTTAAGCTATGCGTCAGGCCTCCTGCCCAGCAAAAGCCCCTGCCCATAAGACACTGACGACGTAGTGAGAGACCCATCCTAGGGGACCACATGGCCTTACAAGCCCAACTTGCAGTTAGCACGCAGGTAAAGCAACAAGCAGCCTCTCCAAAGCCAAACTCACTTTTACCTCTGCCCCCGTGGCTAATTTGCCTTTAGCCCTTTGGTAGAGTGGAATCGAACAGGGCCCTGGGACAGTTACTGAATTCACGGGACCACATTGGTGGATGATCTGCCATAATGTGTGAACTTTCTTTTTCTGGAAAAAGTAAGAGGACATGGAAAAGAGGTTGACTCAATCACAGTCTCACTCCCCGCTCCTTCTTGACATGGACAGAAAGGGGCCCAAGTGGTAACTGAAAATATAAATTTGAGAAAACCATGTTAGAAGCACACTCTCCATCCCCTTCATTTTTGCTGATTATCACATAAGTAGATCTTCACCTATGGGACATTATGCCTCTGAACCTAGGCGATCGGGCCGCAGATGAGGAGGCAAACGAGGATGCCCAGGTCAGCAGTTAATCATGATGCAGGCCAAATGCACACACTTCATTTCAGAACAATTCCATAAACACTCCTTCCGCCCCTGCCACCTCCCCCACGCTCACGAGGTTTCATCTCCTAATTGCAAAAGCTTTTTGGCATGGGAACGTCTTTGTGAAGAAGGGAGGACTCAATTTGGGCCATCTCTCTAAAGAAGACACGGGAACAAGGACGCTTCTCCAATTAATCAGCAAATGCCTGGCTCCAGTGTTCGGGCCAAAGGATCGATTTACATAAAGCTACTTCTTGAGATGAATTTGCCTCCCCCCCTCATCCCCCAGCCTTCCCCTTGTCCAGCCAGCATTAGGCATGCTACTGGATTTCAGATTGACAGTGTCAGCTACGACAATCAAATTAGGGATGAAAGCCTCAGATGGCTGCCAGGGGAGAGGGATGGAGGGGAAGGAGGGGCTGGGGAGCAGTATGTCAGCCTCGGAAGAGGAGGATGGATTGTATAGAAATGGGCTCCCTTCCCCAAATCCCGCTGGGCAGACACATAGCTTCAAACAAAGGGAAAAGGCAAAACACCAGTCTCCATACCTTTAAACCAGGTGAACCCCTATCCACACCCAACCAAGGTTGATAAATTAAATCAAAACATCCCATCGGGCCTAAAAATTGGCAAGGGACTATCTCAGGTCCATAATTAGATTCTCATAATCAGATGATTTTCAGCATCAGATTTCTACACACAATGTGAAGACACCAAAATCGTAGTTGTATCCCCCCAAAGTGTACATAATGAGGTACATGTGGACTCTGGAGTCAGACGCCCGTCGTTGGAACCCTGCTGATGTTTCCTGGACCACTAAGTGACACGGGGAAGGCTGGACTAGAACAGAGGGCATGATTGGGCTGGTAATTAGAGTTCCTCAATCCTCTCTAATGTAACTAACTGCCTTGTTACTAAATTGTGATAATCCCAGGGATTAGTGAGCTATTGAGACGCTCAGCCTCTGTGCCGTTTCCTGGAGATGATCAGTCAATTACGATGCTGTTTCATGAACACAAAGAGCCTTAGTTGGAGTTGCACATGATAATTAAATGAAGAAAGCTTCTATTTGGACTGGAACCGTTGGTTAACCCTGCCAGCCCTGGAAGAGTGGTGGATTGGAAAGATTCAGATTAAATCCTACGGCTGGAAGAAGGTGCTCTGCTCACAGGAGGAATGGAGGAATGATGGACTATTTCAAGCCATGGCTTGCTTCCCTGGATCCAGGGCTTTCAACCTTGACTGGCTCCTTCCACATGTCCTGTTGGTTTACCCAAACCCCCCAAGCAGTCCTGCATCGGGCTCCTTTAGATTGGCTGCAACATTTGAAGACTTTTCCACTCTCTTGGCAATGAGAGGCCACATAGCTACAGCATCTAGCTCCTAGCCCTTGTTCTAGAACTGCAGTATTCAATGGAGTAGGCACTAGCCATGTGTGACTGTTGAGCCCTTGGAAGGTGGCCAGTCCAAATTGAGATGTGCATAAAATACACATTAGATTTTAAAGACTTGGTATGAAAAAAAAATGTGAAAAGGAAACATCTCATTAGTAAATTTTTACATTGATTACATGTTGAAATGGTAATATTTTGGATATATGGAGTTAAGTAAAATACTTTATTAAAGTTAATTTCAACTGTTTCTTTTTATTGTTCTTCATATGGCTAATGGAAAATTTTAAATTGCATTCTTGGCTTGTGCTATATTCCTGCGGGACAGCGCCGTTCTAGAATTAGCAGATCTCCCCTGGAGGGGCTATAGTCTCTGCACCCTCCCTGGTCACAGACCTAACCTGCAGGTCCAATTCAACCCAGGGCGGGAGCGTCCTGTTGGCCAGCACAGAGAGTTATTTGGTTTAGATTTTTTTGGAAATTAATCTAGATAGGCCCTGCACTCCCCCAGCTCACTTGCTGACCACTCTTGTCATCCACACGCAGCCTGACATGCTCATTTAATTTACCTGTGTCACCTGGAAGCATTTAAGTTTGCAATCATTAGAACATTGGCCCAGAAAGAAACAAAAAGGGCTCTCTCATTGCTAACTAATCATAGAGGAAACCAATGATCGAAACTCCCTTTGCAGCCTTTTGTATCAGCCTGCAGCCTAATAGGGGCTTCCTTTCTTCCCTTTGGTCAGAAACCTCTCTGGGAGCAACCTCCTCAGCTCCATTGTGCGGCATCACACGCCTTCATCGTCCGTCACAGCCCACGATCTGTGTCTCAGCCTGGCTGCTTAGTCCTGCTTCTCACCGGCTCTCCACTGAGTTCTCCCAGATTTCAGCCCTCCTAGAATAGAAACCTATAGGGTATCACTTGTCTGTGAGCAGCTAGAATCTCTCCTGCAAGTTCGGGAGAATCCAGGGGCAAAGTGCTTCATTTTCTTCTACCCCATCTCTGGCTCCCAGGGGAGGATATAACCATCCATGGACTCTTACCCTTCTAGGCTGGCCTTGTTTGGGCTCCTGAGTGGCTTTCTAAGATACAGATTAGATGTTGTCACTATCCCCAAGTCTGCCGTCCCCTGTGACTCTATCTTCCCCATAGGCATTTTGCCCGACACCCACAGTCTCATGCCTGAGACACAGGAGGCCTTTGCATCTTGGACCCAAGATTTTCCCTCAAATCAGACCTAAACACTTAAGGAAGTAAGGATGCTGTATTTGTTAACATCATGCTAGAAAATGAAGATAGTAGTTCACATTTATATACTGCATTAGAGTTTAGGAAGCACTGCTTGTCCATTATCTGTGATGCCTATTCCCATTTTATAGAAGTACAAGTTGAGGCTCATAGAATTGAACTGATGCTCTTAAAGACCCACAGCCTGTTAAATAGCAGAACTGGGGTGTATACTTCACTCCTAATTTGGCGCACTAATCATTCAACCCATGGTTCTCAAACTTGTTAAGAATTTGGACTCCAGAGCCCAAGCTCAGGGTTTCTGATTCATTAGTTCTGGGATGTCCCAGGAATCTGCATTAATTTTTATTATGGAAATTTTCACACGTATATAAAAGTGAAACACAGATGATAAATGAACCTCCTTTGTACTCATCACCCAGCTCCAATAAGTATCAACTCATGGCCAATCTTGTTTCATCTATACCTCTGCACGCTTGCCTCTCTTTTATATTATTTTGAAATAAAACCTAGACATCATCATTTTATCTTTACCTACTTCAGTATGTATCTCTCAAAAATAAAGGCACAAATAAAAGGAAACGTAACCAGAATATTATTCTCATTTTAAATTTTAAAGAATTAATAGGAATCTGTATTTTTTCAAAGCCCCATCAGTAAATTCTGATCAGATCGACCATGAACCCTGCGTGAGAACCACTGCCCTGTACCCTGCCGACTCTTAATAACATCTTCGTACTGTCCTGATTTTACTCCAACTGTCCACTTTGAGGTACAAAACCCAAGTTCCAATTAAATAAGCCTCTGTCCCCTGGGAGTCCTAGTGATTCAGATTGGCATGTTTCCCTTTTCCTCTTCAAAATCTAAAAAGATTTGGGGGCCTAAGTAAAACAAACTGTAAAAATCTTTTGCTCAGTGGTTGGGAGCAATCTGCAGTGTAAGTTTAGATGTAGCTTTTCTTCTTGCTGAAAACAAAACAACAGTGAAACTGCTGCTCTTACTTTTCTAAGTGTCCAGATGTTTATTTTACGTTTGTATAGGTCAGGGGTCTATTTCTTTGTATCTGGGGTGAATCAAGACGTAAACTCCAGCAGGACAAGAACTTGGACTGTTCCCATCTGTATCCTGACTCCTGATGTAGTGTAACACATAATGGGTGTTTGATTCATTTTTGTTGTGGGAAAAAAAAACCCAAGCTGACATTTAATTGGCCAATATCAAACATCTGAATGGTACGGCTGAGGACTTTTCTAATGAGCTTGTCAGAGAAAGCATAACAGAAGGAACTCTTACTGATATTTTTCATTCAGTAACTTTTTAACATCAAAGGAACAAGCAACGTAAACTCCTGCTGCAATGAAATATTCAGAAACAGAACTGGAGCAATGGGGAATAATTGTTTGGGTTTTCTTGTCCCGCATTGATACTTTGATTCCCTGGATCCCTGAGATAGGTGGCAGTTCTTTAGTTCTTCCAGGAAATGATTCAGTTACTCCATTGTAACCTCCCTCAGACAAAGGATGCCTTTGACTAGACACCCAGCTGGAGGTCCCAGGGCTTCTTAGCTGGGACATATGCTTGGGGCTCATTTGATTTTGACGGTGACCCAACTGCAAACATATAATCTTGCTTATTAAGATAAATTGCCTGCAGAAGAGATGTACCTATTAAGATAAATCCTCCCTGAAGTCCACATTGTAAAATCCCCAGGGAACAATTTTTCCTGCGTGTTTGTCCCTCCTGCTGTATAAAATAAGGTAAGCAAAACAATAGCTTTCCCTTTAGTTCCTAGAGCAGAGTGATACTATATATTAGGAGTCAGGGTTCAGGGGATGGTGAAAAAGAGTTCAGCTTTATATAGGATGGTAGTATTGAGCGTAAAAGAAATTTTAGATTCATGGATTATCTGTCAGAAATTTTTAAATCCCTAAACGAGTTTTGATTGATACCGACTGCATCAATAGGCAGGTTTCCTCCTACTAGGCAGAAAATGTGAAAGTAATTTTAATATATATTCAGGCAAAAGAAAATCACAATGGTAATCCACCGCCCTGATCTCAAATCCAACAATGGTTCCAAATAGAAATGCTTTTTAGACCATCCCCTATTTTAGTTTGACTAATCAAGAGTTGATGGATTTTCTTTTTTTAATGTTACTGAAAAAGTACCAGGTTTGGTCTCCGTGCAAGGAGATTGGGGAGGTAGACAAAGAAGTATAAACTTCATCGGATACCAGATTGGCTTGTTCCAGCTTTCTGTGGTCAGTTAGCCTCCTGTGTGGCCTGTTCATCCTGGGTCCTGGATGTGCCATCTTTTGAGAGTGATGTTTTAATCTGCGGAGAACTCACTGATTCGAGAGAAGTGTCCTTGAAGCCCTGTTGCAAATGCTCTGGGTTGGGTCCCATTGGGTCCCCTTTACTGGTGCTGGCTCCTGTCCCCTGCCACTGTGGACTTCACTGGTAATGTCTCATAGCTGGGAACCTCTTTGGCAATCTGTCCTTGGGTTGCTGGAGTCACCTCGCTCAGCATGACAGAGGGCCTGGGAGCCTGCTTTCCTCTTGGGTGGTCCCTAAACAAGAACTGTCTGATGCAGGACTGCAAAGGCCCAGCTCCCCTGCCCAGCGATAGGAGCTCCCCATGGTAGGGGGCTAAGGCCGAGACTCTACCTAATTGCACTTTATTCCTCTTCACCATCCCATACTGGTCTCTCCTGGGAGCACGTCACTAATCAATCACTCAACTCCTGAGTCCTTGGCTTCAGTGACTGCTTCTGGGAGAACCCAACATAAGACGGACCTTTTTCCTGAATCCAGCTCTCCTGTTTCATCCAAAAGAATTTGGAATCCAATGTGGATAATCCTGTCTAAATGACAGATGAGAGAAACTTTAATCCTTCCCTCAGATTTTATGGAAAGAGTATAGCAACATCGTTGTGTTTTGTTCTTTGCAGAGTCAAAGGCGTGTCCTGGGGGTGCTGATGCTGGACGTTTTCAGCCATTTAAATCGAGGGCTAAATGGAGGAAAACTCCAAGAAGTAAATGCAGCCATTCTTTGAATGTTTAGTGCCCCAGATGCTGTGCAAAGTTTATTCATTTATTCATTTCATTTGTTCATTCCATTTTCAACAATTCATTGATAAATTTAGTAAAATCAATAGCCCTACTGTAAAGATGGGGAAACTGAGGCATAGAGCATTTTAGTAACTTGCATGATCATACAGCTCATAAGTTGCTCCACCAAATTCAGAAACAAGAATTCCTCAAGTTTCGGGAAGCTTCCAATCCCCATTTTGTAACTTGACAATAATTTGGGATTGACACCTAGGAGCAAATCTCCTCCACGAACTGCCACTTAACACAGACAGGACTTCCTGGTGGTGTGAATGTGACCAAGACAAGTGCATTGTCCCCACCAGAGCAAAGAGGAAGACATTTCCCTGTTCCTTGTCTTGCAGGGGTAGGGGTGAAGGTGGGGACTGTCATTCACTGCTCTTCTGAGAACAAAGCATGCCTGACATTGCGGGGAGAGCCCCAGGAAGCATTTCAAAAGCTCCACTGGAACTAGACAGCCTTTCAATCCATTTATCAAAGTGTCTGCAGTTCCCGTTTCAAGGTAGATGAAGCAATAATAAATTTGTGAAGAAAGTTAATCTGTGTCCAAAGCATTTTAGTAAATTAAAAAGGGGGGGAGCGTGGAGGCTGGAAGGGGGATATATTGGTTCTTGCCAACTCCCATTTGACTTACTGTCTCCTTAATAAGTCCTCTTTGGTCTTGTGTTTTTGGATGGAATAATCAGTCAGTTAATCATTTTCCAGAAGCTGGAAGCTGCACTTTAGCTAATGCAGTTCTCCTTTTCTTTTAGAGCCCTAATTATTTAGAAAGACATCCCAGGCCTTAGCCCCACTTCTCAAGCAAGAAAGCCATCTTGCTTTATTTCCCCCAGAAAAACTCAGCGCCCCTCCCACCCTCGCCCCTACTCCAACCTCATACCTTTCTTCTAATGTCAAAAAATAAATAAATAAATAAAAAGATCTTCCTCTCTGGTCACTCCTGGGCATCTCTGCCCGCCTCTCCCTGAGCTGCTTCCTTTGCGAAGGGTGAGGCACTAAAACCCCAACCAGCAATTGGCCCGGAACTGGGCTCTCGGGCATTACGGATAGATTTTGCTATTTTTATTTAAGTGTCAGTGGAAAATGGTGGCTCTTGTCTCTCTCAAGGATAGTACTTAACAATAGCTCCATGCTCTGGCATCACGCTGAGATAAACACACTATTAGGAACCCTCACAAAGGCGCTGCGATAATTGTGAAGGGACCGTTACCGAAAATGAAGCACCCAGCCCTGAACCCTCCTCCACGCCCCATCAGTAACACCATTAAAGCTGTCAGTTTGTCAGCCCACTGGAGGTATTTATGAAATCAATATACAGTCCTGCAGATGGATGGCAGCGGTATTGTTAGCCGGAGAAGAGAGGCTCAATGGAAAATAAAATTAATAAAATTTACAAGCAGATTGTCATGGGGAACAGATAAATTCCCTGCAATCTACTGTTTTGCTCAATTGGGGCAGGAGGAAAGCAGTGACAAGGAGGTGGGAAGACAGTCGTGCTTTAAACTGAGCTCCTTAAAGTAGGAGCGAGGCTGGGTATATTTACAGCAAAAGAATAGTGAGCAGAAACCGAAGCGCTGCCCCACCCAAGCGCAGGATTTTGCCTGTGTGGGAGGTCTCCCAGCAACACGGCCAGATTTTTCTGTTTAAGTATCGCTCTTCTTTCCTCAACCCGCTGTGTTGCAAACCAGAGCGTTTGTACAACTGCTACTCCTTTGGGTATATTTCGGGATGATGTCTACTCCAAAAAGGTTAAGCATGACTGGGAAGTGTGCCCATCCGTCCAGCTCCCAGTTGTGGTTAAGGCTGCTGGTCCTAACCCTCTCTCCTGTTTCCTCCCCCTACCCCTGAACGTGGTCATCTGCCATTTGCCAAAAAGTGCAAGTGGAGCTCGTCTTCCAGAGTGACCAGAGATAGCAGCCACACCTGGGAGGGTGGCAGGCAGAGGCTGAGGACCACCCTTCGCTTGGCAGAAAAGACTGGGCCCACCATGGTTGCCGGAGCCTCGGGTGCAGCCCGGATGCCTGGTGGAAATTGCATTAGTCGGCTGACAGGACCCGGGCCCCTTGCTCTAGAGGCTGATGGAGAGCAGCCAAGTGGCCTCGGTGACACCGCCTGACCTCTGCTGTCATCGTGGGCTTTGTTCAGTGCCTGACTCCAGGCTGGAGCCCTGCTCATTGAATCAGGCCTGGCCAGGGGAGCCTGCGGCAGGGCTCATTGTGTATTTAAATTTACTTACGTCGGTGGCAGACAGAAGAAACTGGATTTGAGATGGGAGGACCCTGTGATCCAGCCCCAGAAGCCCCTAGTACTCGCACCTGCACCCTACCCCAACTCTCAGCCTTGTTTTAAGGCCTGAAAGAGGCCTCAGACAAGCCTCACGTGTTGTGAGTTTTAGCCAGCTGCTCAGAGTATGAAGCTTGTCTCAGCAGAGGAAAGCAAAAAAGTGGATGCCTCTTTTCTTTGTTTCCCCTCCTGCCCGCTTACAAAATGTTCATTTAGACTGTACAAGTTTTAGCGGAGGGTGGTTGTCTGACCGCTCTTTGCAAATATATCTGGAGCCATATTTGGTTTTGGTTAGATGTCCGTGGAAAATCATTATGGGAGTGTCCATAGCCACAATCTGTATGGCAACTCAACTAGGACCTGTTTACCCCGTGCCCAGCAAGTTCTCCTTACAGAACCTTGTACCAGGGAAATAGCTGGACAAGTGTCCCCAGAAAGTACCGGCAGGGAAGTTCATCCTAGTGTTTCTTTAAATGGCAAATAAATAGATAACTGCCCCCACCCAACAACTGGGGATCGTATAGCCACTCATACAATTGGATAATATACAGCCGTTAAAAAATGTTGGCATCCATAGACTGTTAATGACATTGACAGATGATCTCAAGATAGCAAGCGAAAAAATAGGTTATAACCGACTATGTATTATGAGGTCATATTGGTGAAACTTACATATATTACTCCTAATTGGTAGCAGTGGTTAAGTCTGAGTGGTTAATTTTTTTACCTTAATATTTGAGAGTTTTACTGTGTGTTCTTTTCAAAGTGAATATGTACGTGTGTGATATGTACACCTTTTATATCTGAAGAAAGCATAAAGAGCTGACTGTGTCCCTAACCCCCGTCTCTGCGTGCTCCCCCTCCTCCACGCCATCTCCCCAGAGACGCTTCCGCAGCCCAGCACCGTGCAGCGGCCTGAGTGTTCTGCAAGGCCACCTCGCACACTCTGGAGGCCTGATGGGTCTTTGCGGATCGATTACTCACTGAGATCCCAGCGGGCTTGAGGTCTGAATGAAAACAAATACATATGTTTTGTCTAGCAAAAAGTAAAACCAGAAAACAAAACCAAAAAGCCTGCATCGTTCTTAGGAAGGAAATTGAGGCTTTGGGATGCTTAAAGCCTAGGACAGGACTTAGGTTTGAGCCAGCTGCAGGCTCTGACACTCTATCCTTTACTCTCCTCAAAGCAACATGCTGGCGCTGCTTAATGCTAGATGAGGTGCCGGTGGGACCCCCATTTTGGATGGGTTTGTTGAAATGCAATTTGAATTCATCATGCCTGTCACTAAGAAGATCCAGGAGGGCCCCAGGGGTCTCCGGGACTCTAGAATCAGCTGGAGTGGTTATCTATCCCCCACCAGAAAATCAGAATGGCCAGGCTGTGTTCCAATCCCAGATGACAAAGGCAGAGAGTCCGGAGCAGCAAAGGACAGCCCAGAGAGATGGGAGATTGAGTGGTGTTGACCCTGCCTGGGGGAGGAATGCCATGTGGGGGTGGGGGTGGGGAGGCCAAGGGGTTGTCTCTGGGAGGTGGCAATTGGGTGCAGTGTGTGCAACAAACAGCCCAGCGTCTTGGCTCGTGGCCTGGAGGTGCGAGACCACCCACAGAGCCCGCCCTGGAGTTGAGCTACTCCCGCCTGGTAACCATTTCAGCAAAGGCCCTCACTTTCGGAACAATGTGAATGCCTGTAGCAGCCTGGGGCCTGAGACTAAACAGTCCCCCAAACACTTCTGATGGCAGAGGCAGCCTCCCAGAGGTTTTGTTATCATAATGAGATGCAGATCAACCTCCAGCCGGCCTGGGTCTTTAATGCAGTGTGCCTCTTCTCTTCCTGTTTAGAGATCTGAGCGAAAACCAGATACAGGGCATTCCGAGGAAGGCATTCCGCGGCATCACCGATGTCAAGAACCTGTAAGTGCAGTTTTCTTTGCTTCGCTATGGACGTGGCTAACTCGGGTTCCCCGACCAGAGCTGGGTGAGGGGTGGGGCGGGAGGGCTGTGCTTAAGTGGTTTCCCAGGAACATACGTTGGATGCCCTGTTCTTTCCTGGTTCTCCACCCCCAGATGTGAGCACTGGCGTCCCCGTGCCCGCTGGGTCCGAGCCTGGCCCTAGAGCCTCGGTGAGAGTCAGCTTTTCCTGGCGTTGTTATCATCGCTGTCCAATGGGGATGATAGCCTTGTTGGGGGCATTGTGCAACTGAAAAAATGTTTAGGGAAAAAAAAAAAAACCTTAGTGCCTTGTACATAGTAAGTGTTCAATAAATCAGAACCTGGGTGTTGGTGATGAAGATCTCACTGTTACATGCAGGACCACCAGCAGCTCCTAGGAGACCACTGGGACTCGTATCCCAGGAACTTGGGGCGACGTAGCCAGGTCCACTGCCGCTGTACTAGCTGTTTTGTGCTGGCTTTTTACTTTTTATTTTGAAATAATTCTTGATTCACAGGAAGTTTCCAAAAGCAGCAGACAGGCCGGTGTACAAGTTTCCCCCAAGGTCACATGTCACATAACTATAGCGCAGCATCAGTGCCAGGAAACTGACAGGGGCGCAATCCACAGAGCTGATTTTCAGATTACAGTTGCGTGTGCTCATGTGTGAGAGGGAGCATGGGTGGTTCTTCACGGGTTTTATCACGTGTTAGATGCGTGCAGCCATCGCCACAGCCAAGAGGCAGAACTGTTCCATCAGTACATGTGTGAACTTGCCAAATAACCTTCATCATCTCCTACCTGGCTTCCACTATTTGCTCCTTATCGGTGACTCCTGGCCCCTTACCTTCACAAGGACTGTGTCTTGAATTCTCTACCCAAACAACTGTGCCCCGTGGGGTCAGACCATGCTTTTGGGCAGGGTCTGGCTTGGCTGAGCAAGCCCTTCTGCCCAGCAGCCCCAGATTCGACTTGAGAAGTCTTGAAGGAGGCTTTTTTTTT
>VBSM01000565.1:4684628-4813641 GCA_008086735.1 Cheirogaleus medius
AATATACGTAACCATAATATTTGTACCCCCATAATATGCTGAAATTTAAAAAAAGACAAAAAAATAAATAAAAAATTAAAAAAGGATGATTAACTTTTAAGCCATAATTTTTAATGTGAAAGTTAAATGAGATGATAAATGGAAAGGACTTAAGCTAGAGCTTGGCACAAAGTATGTGTTCAATAAATACAATGTTACTATACTGTACCCCATCCTCGCACATCCTTCCACCATCACTGATACAAAACGAAATTATCTCACAGCTGGGCTACTGGCTTGTGGGGTTGGAGGAGAGGGAGAGAGTTTTGGGGTTTGGTTTTGTGGTCTTAGGATTTTCTCTGATCCAGTATGTTCAAGATAAACACTTCAATAAGGGATTGTAAACCCAAATATTGAATTAATTGACAAATGGCAGTTGGGTTTAGCCCGAATGCTGTTTAGGGAGTAAGTGTGACCAATGGAGAGCATGGGCTCCCTCTGAACATTGCTGCCAGTCGGATTCAGCAGATGTACATGGAGGCCCGTAGGCCCAGCTTTCACAAATTTTTTTCATGTTTCTGAAAGAAACAAGACCTTTGCATTTTTATGTGAAATCATCTGATTTTGAGATGCTGGCACCTAATGCAAAATATTTCTGAACGTTGACTATCCACACCGTGCGGGCCAAATCAGATTATCTGTGGGTCAGATTCAACCACAGGCCTCCAACATAAACCATGCCTCCCATTTCCTGGGGTGAGCCTGCCGTAGGCCAAGGAAGGGAACGGAACATTCTGATGGTTTGTCCTGCAGCCCCAGGTGTCAGTAATCTGATCCTGTTGGCATGTAACAATGCCATAATCCCTAAACCAGTTAAAATCCACCTGCTTCCAAAGGCCTTGCAAGAGTGAGTCTGATGTGGCGATCAAGAAGACTAGGGAGAGAGAAATTTGAGAGCAGATCCTCCTGAAACCAATTCACGTGGACCATTGCTAATTGCACTAAGCAGAGCACTGCCTCTGGACTTGAACTTCCCTTTCTACCACAACCCGTAGTATTTTGAGGCTGGACGCCCTGCCAGGAATTGAGTTGCTCCATCAGGGTATGGTCCTGGCCCACTCCTGAAGTGGGTGACTTTGCCCAAAGCATCGCAAAGCCTCCTGATACGAGGGACCCACACATTCTTTAGCTCGACTCATCATTATTTATTTAGACAGATTGTTTACTCAATACACGCACATCTGTCTCTGTGCCTCCCTTGTCAACAGCATCATCTTGGCTCCGTCATTGACTACCTGTTCTTTGAGAACTGAGCAGAGTCAACGACTCATCAGTCCTGTAGTTCCCTTCCTTCCTCTCTCCCTGGCCCACCCTGAATTTTTCCTCCATTTGTTTTTTCTAAAGTAATAATTGCATGGGTTTCATTATAGCTATGTGCAGCGTTTCCAAAATGTGGTTTGAAAACCACCTGCTCCAGAATCTCCTGAACATTATTAAGAGTACAGGTTCCTGGCCACGTGCAGTGGCTCATGCCTGTAATCCCAGCACTTTTGGAGGCCAAGATTGGAGGATTGCTTGAGGTCAGGAGTTCAAGACCACCCCAAGCAACATAGACACTGTTGCTACAAAAAATTTAGAAATTACCTAGGCGTGGTGATTGTACCTCTAGTGCCAGCTACTCGAGGCTGAGGCAGGGCTATCACTTGAGCTTAGGAGTTCAAAGCTGTAGTGGGCCTTGATTGTGCCTGAGTGACAGAGCAAGGCCCTGAGTGACAGAGCAAGGCCCTCAAAAAAAAAAAATGAATGCAAGTTCCTGAGCCCTGTTAATGACTGAATCAATCCTAATTTCTGGTCAAGCCCCAGCAATCTGCATGTTTAACCTGCACTTCCGCTGATGCTGTGACTTTTGAAAACCACTGGCATGCTGAATAAAGGACTCAGCATGGAAAAGAGGGGAGATCTGTGTTGGAGTCTCAGCCTCCCTGCTGGTCTCAGGCAAGTTGCTAACTTCTCTACGCTTGGTTCCTTCACGGAAACTGAAGGTAGAGCCTAAGCCAGATCATCTTCGTAAAAGAGCTAGCACTGACACAGGGTAAGCACTTCACATGTTAATCATTATATCTTATTTAATTGTTACAACCACCCAATCCGGTTGGTGAGATTATCCCTCTTTTAACGATGAAGAAACTTAGACTCAGCAAGGTTAGGTAGTTTGTCCAAGGTCACACAGCAGAGCTGAAATATGAACCTACAGTTATCTGACTTGACTCAAACTGTTAACAATTCTTAAAACAATGAGGGGAAATCAGTCCAGAATTAAAATGAGAGTGAAGAGGCTTGGAGGATTAAAAGCGGGGACATCCACCACGCATGCTGGGCAAGTGTCTTGTCTGTGTTGGATTTTTCCTGCGTGATGTTTGGCATCTGCCCAAAATCGGGAGTGAGAAAGGATCCGGTTGTGGCTCCCATTGACTCCTTTGTGCCTAATACCCCAGCCTTTATTGCTCTTAATTTGTCAATCCCTTGGAATGTTGTCAGCGAGGAGGCCCCACAGCCTGACAATGGATCGGAGAAGGCGGGAGGGCCTCCTCTGGAACAAAGCCTCCTTTTCAGCTGCTTTGAGGCTTTTGTTTCGGCAAAACAGTGGAGGGTGGAGGCCCTCTGGTTTTCTTTGGAGCCTTTTTGGGTTTCTCCCTGGGAGTGCCCTGCAAGCGGAGGACGAGTCAGCTAATGCCGACTCTGCCTGCACCTTGGAAACGTGACCCCAGCCAGGCTGTGAGCCGGCTGCCATCTGTCCTGGGCCAGCATAATCCGCACATCTTGCGGGGAGAAGGAAAAAGGCAGCTAAAATAAGAGATGCCAAGACTCACAGAGCTTCCTCAAACGTGGTTACTCTGGCAGGATGATTTTTTGCCTACAGCTGGGGTGGGTGGTGGGGAGGAGAAGCTGACCACTGCTTCTGTTAGGACCAAGAAAACAGTTTGAGACAAGGAATTAAAATATTGAAGAATCTAACCAATATATTAAGTTTAAAAAAAAAAAAAAAAAAAAAAAAAAGCAGATTACCAAACCATATGTTCCCGTTTCATTAAAAAATAAAGTTGAAAGATATATTTAAAAGTTTGAATATAGTTTTATATATGTTTACCTTTGCATGGGGAAAAAAAGTCTGAAGGACATAAACCAAATGCTAGCAATGGTTAACTGTAAGTGAGAGGAATTTAGATGACTTTTAAATCAACTTTATTGACGTTTAATCTACCTAACAAAACACACCCATTTTATCTATTTTGCTCAGTTTATTTTGACACATGAACAGTCATGTAACCACCACCAGAATGTCCTTCCCCTGCTGTATAGTCGGTCCTCTACCCCACGCAGAGACCCTGGCGACCACCACTCTGCTTTCTGTTACTGCAGTTTTGCCTGCAGAACTATTTCATATAAATGGAATCATATAACGTGTGGCCTTGTGTCACTAGCTTCTTTTACTCAGCGTAATATTTTGAAGTTCATGTTATGTCGTATTGTCTATCAGTAATTTGTTCTTTTTTAGTACTAAATAGTATTCCATTCCATTCCATTGGACATGCTCCAATGTGTTTACCCATTCCCCTGTTGATGGGCATTTGGGTTGTTTCTAAGTCTGGGTTATTATAAATAAAGCTGCTATGAATATTCACTTATATGAGTCTCCTGGTGTGGACATATGTTTTCATTTCTCTTGGGTGAATACCTAAGAGTATTTTTTTAACTTGATCTGTTTTCTAATATTTCTACAATGAACGTACATTTCTTAACCACGATGACAACAAAAACACCAGAGTAGGGAAAACATGTCTGTTCCATTGTTTTAGAAGTTAATGAAAGTTGGGAAAGAAAGCCTTCATATCGGCTATAGCTGTCTTAATTCTAGGCAGTGCATCTAACTCCTTCCCATGAAATTTAGATGTGATTAGAGAGATTTCTTGAGTTTTTGGGAAGAAGTCGTAGGACAATGAATTGGCAAGGGTACAGGGCAGTCTTTTATACTGACGGTGGGAGTGCCAATTGGTATAAACCTCTCAACAGGCAATCTGGCAATACCTACCCAAACTGAAAATACACATACTCATCAATCTATCAATTTAACTTTTTTACTTTTTAGATATAGGGTCTCACTTTGTCACCCAGACTGGAGTACAAGAGTGCATTCAGAGTTCATTGCAGCCTCAAACTCTTGAGCTCAAGCGATCCTCTTGCCTCAGCCTCCCAAGTAGCTAGAACTACAGGCACATGCCACCATACCAAGCTAATTTTTTTTATTTTTTGTAGAGATAGGGTGTCACTGTGTTGCCCAGGCTGGCCTCAAACTCCTGGCCTCAAGCAGTCCTCCCACCTCAGCCTCCTGAGTTACTAGGATTTATCAATTTAACTTCTATAAATTTACTTTAAAGAAAAACTCATTCAAGTCTCCAAAGATGTGTAGATATTAATAAGTGTCATTTATAGAGAAAATGTCTTGGGAGCCGCCTAAATGCCCATCAGTAGGACATTAATTAAATGAATCATGGTACGTTCATCCCCTGGCCATTACAGAGCAGTTTAGAGGAATGATCTCTATGCATGATATGAAACAGCATCCAGAACTCATAAATAAGAAAACAAGGTGCAGAGTGGTCTGTACAGTTTTTTAGCATTTGCATTTTTAATGCAGTTACTTGTATTTGTTCACTTTTGCTTTTATATATGTGAAATATTTGTGGACCGATTCATAGGAAACTCAAATAGCAGTTGCTTCTGGGAAGGCAGACTTCAGACTGGGGGAAATGGGGCAGAAGGGGTGTTGCTTTTCACTCTATACTCTCTGATCTCTCTGAACTTTCTTTTATCGTGCACACGTATTTATGTATTAAAAAAAATGTTATGAGTTAATCCATCTGATCTCAGCTCAGAGCATTTCACTCAATTCTCTGGCATCAGGTGTCGGAGAACGCTTTTCTAGCAAGAACTCACAGGATTCTGAGCTGGCCGTGCCCCACGCTGCCTCTGTCTCAGCCACAGTTGACCCTCCATAACTGGAAACATGATCATTACCATTTGCATAAGTATAGCCCCAGTTGTGGCTGCTGGTTTCGAATGAGGAGTATTATTTGTATTCTATGGGCACCTCCGATTGTGGTCTTGACCAGCCCTGGAGATATCTGTCGACATCGAATCACCAGCAGACAACCCCACGACCTTTGGAAAATGAATTTGCCTGCCGTTGGGCTGGCCCCAGTTCTCTTGCCCAAGTAAAATGTCAATTGGATCACTGGCTGAATATCGCTTTTGTCTACTTAGGCATATTTAGCTCACAAAGCCATAAATGTTTGCTTGCTTCTTCCTAAAAAGAGACTCCACACCCAAGTTCAAAGTGTGCTTCTGGCTCCATGTGGTCACTGAAAAATCCACTCATTGAGAAAATATAAATATTGAGTCATTATTCAGTCATCAGGCAGATCAAGCTTTGGGTCGTGGTGAACGGACTGCATTTGACTTGAGTCTGTGATGGTAGGCTCCTAGCATAGGTGTCTCAGGCCTGGCTTTGTCTCCTCCTTTGCCCCCAGCCACGTTGTTACCTAAGCCGGACAGACAGTGGAGAAGATAAAACCCAATTCTCTCTTGGGTAATCTGTAGGAGTTACACAGACAAAAGAAAAGTGAATGGGGAGAGGGGTGTGGCTGAGTGATGGTGACTCAACCCAAAGCAGGAAGAGCAAGGAGGACACCACCATGCAATAAAACTTCAATTAACTGTAATCAGTTCCTGGAGTTTTATGGACTCAAATTTTAAGACATTTCACAGGGATTGAAACAAAAGCAGTTTTCCAAAATGTTCCTTAAGCAGAATGTCCCCTTCCCTTTAATCAGCCTTTTGCTGCCCACACCTTATTTTAAATGTCCCAAGAGATTCCTTTGACCCCGTGTGTGAGCCCTAGGCATGTTTTCCAGCTACGTAAAAAATAAATAGACCACAAAGCCAAGAATTTCAACTTTAGCTCTGTGTTGGCAATGGTCCTGTTTTGCACTCTCTCTAAAGAGAAGGCTGGTCTCTTGTGGTTGCATCTCCCACAGCCCCATTAAGTGATGCTTTCGCTGCCACTAACTGGATGCTTATGTTAAAAAAAAGTTCCTTTTTGTCCTGCACACCAAAATGCCAAGGGGTTCTTGCTTTGAATTTTGAAGGGCTTCCTTTGTGTGTGCCTCGGAGGTGGAATGGTTTGAATCAACCCTCCCTCGGCCCTCTGTGTGTGTCTCAGGCCATCTCAAAGCACAGCCTGGCCCTGTGCTTCCATTTGGGTCCACTGCGAAATTGTTTCACAACATTTGCAACTTTCCATATGCAGTTTTTGGAACTTGCTTTCAACCAGTACAATTGAATTATGGATGTGCAAATTTTCTCTGATGGATTGTTCATCATTGTGGAGGATGAGTTTTCTTGGTAGACTATCAAGCCAAGACCCTTTTCTGGAATCAGCTCCTTAATGCAATTAGATTTCCTGAAATGATGTCTTTTCTTTGCCCATTTTACTACCAAGGCAGGTATGAGATGTGCTTTTATAATAAGTGGCTTGGCTAGAATACCATTTCTCTAAGTGCTGCCGGCCTCACCGCCTATTGCATTGGGAGCTTGAAATTCAGGTTGCGTTACTGACGGTCTTACACTTAACCAAGCTGCAAAGAGCTTTAAGAAAGAAATCATACAGTCCAAATTTCTCCTTTTAAAAATGTGGGGATTCAACTTGACCAGGATCATTCAGACAGTTGGCAGGAATTGTGACCAGAACCTAGGTCCCCTTGATCTTTTTTTTTTTGAGACAGAGTCTCACTGTGTTGCCCGGGCTAGAGTGCCGTGGTGTCAGCCTAGCTCACAGCAACCTCAACTCCTGGGCTCAAGCGATCCTTCTGCCTCAGCCTCCCGAGTAGCTGGGACTACAGGCATGTGCCACCATGCCCGGCTCATTTTTTCTATATATTTTTAGTTGGCCAATTAATTTCTTTCTATTTATTAGAGACAGGGTCTCGCTCTTGCTCAGGCTGGTTTCGAACTCCTGACCTTAAGCGATCCGCCCGTCTCGGCCTCCCAGAGAGCTAGGATTACAGGCGTGAACCACCGCGCCCGGCCACCCCTTGATCTTAATTTGTAAAGGTGACTGAGGGATGACACAGAAGTCAGTGCTGTTGATATACAGTTTACTATTACTCAGAGGTCCCCTAGAATTGAGAGGCATAGCACTCCATGCAGGGCCACGGGGGATGCACCAGAGTCGGGCGGAAGCAGGAGCGAGGGGAAAGCACAGGCCAGAGCCTTTCCTGGGGTGTCCATGGGGAATGCAGGCAGGAGAGGGAAACAGTTTGGGATTGGCTAGTTTGAATAATTCCTGCAGGCCTTGGGGCATAGAGGTTGTCCCAGCTGTCTGGTACCTGGCCCTGGGTTGATTTAAGGCAAGGTAAATATTGGCTTGGTGTGTGAGAGTTAGATAAAGCTGGTGGGTGGGATATGGACTTGGGATTGGTGGGTTTGTATATGAAAGGTGGGCTTGCTGACAAGTTGTTTACTGTCTCTAGGCATTAGCTAGCTGGGGGAGGGGCAGGCTATCCCAGCCGGCAACCCCCACTCCCAAGATGTCAAACTATAATCAAATACGGAAAACAAAATACACAGTTACTATATACCCCTAAATCCCTGGGACTTCTCAATTTCTACCTATTAGCCCCACTCCTCACCATACTGAAGCCCAAAATGTATTATTGAAAGAATCAAGCATCCTGCATTCTTGTGGCATTTCAGACTTGAAGACACAGTTCAATCATCTTTTATTGTCTTAGTTTTTGAACTGGTGTATCTTGTGTCACTCTTCCGTCCCTGAACAGCGAGACCGAAGGGGTTAGTAAACGAGTCTCGACTTCTCTGCCAAATGCTATCTTAGGATTTGCAGTCATTCTTCCTCACGCTAATCCTCACTTTCCTCTTCAGTTGAAAATTATGGGCTTGCATCTGATGATCTCTAAGATCACTTCCAACACTGACATTCTACAACTCTACAGCTATAATCAGCCAGAGGGCTGGAATCTCCTTCAGCAGAGTTGAGGTTCATAGGAGGCAATTTTGTTAATGACCTAAAGGCAAAACAGTGATGTTCCGAATTTAGATGGATGGATAGGTAGAGAGGAAAGAGGGTAAATAAATAGGTGGGAGGATGTTTTCCAAGAAATCTCAGTGGTACGGTTTGTAATCAGGGCTCAGAAAATAAGTCCAAGGAAGATAACTCTTTAGGACTGGAAGCCTTGGTTAGCCCATCCGCTTTCTCCCCCACCTCATCCTACTCCATGTGCCCAAATAAAACAAAAAGGTCATCTTCTCCTACACACACATGCACGCACACATACACACACCCTGCATTCTTTTCTGGAAGATGTGGGATGCATAAAATAGCAAATGCCGTCAGATCTCAAGTTGGGCAAATACAGAGACAGCATTTTTAGTCTCATTGAAAAGTAGTTGTCAGAAATATGCCATTCACTCTGAGTCTCTAAGTGCTCTGTCAAGCTTTAACTTGATTAAAATTGAAAACCACATTGCTTGAAAACCAAACGTGAAATCGAAATCTCTTTACTCAGTGCTCTTACGTTCTAAAGCCTGGGCTTATGGATTATTCTCTGTTAATTTATGCCATCTTTGTGCCATACATTAATTTTGAATATATTTGTTGAAAATTTCCTGTAGCTTGCATTTATGGTTGTCAAAGGGGCTTTTATCTTGAAAAAAATGGTGCTGGTTTTAATTACAATTCTAAATAGCTTCATAACCATCGTGAACCCTGGATTTACATCATCTTTATGACGGCCACGCAATTCCCACTTTATTGATTTTGTCATTTGCTTCATTACAGTTAATGCAAACCTTTTGTAGGGAGACAATTCTTGTGCCGCTCTCTTCTTGGAGGGGTCAGTATAGAACATCGTGACCGAGATAGACCCCGTCCTTCCACCCCCTGCTTCCGCCGCAGTGCTGACCCAGGGAAAAGTCAGGATGGGAAATCTTTGCAAAGTGGCTATCCATCACGGGCAAAGGAAACGTTAGCTCTGATTATCCAACCCTTTCCGATCAGCTGGGTTCCCACTTTCCTGCTTTGAAGTCCTGCAGACGGCATCACTCATGTGGCAGGACTGTTGGGTTCACCCCAGCCCAGACTTCCTTCGCTCTCTGTTTAGAGGCAACGCACAGCAGTGGCCGTCCCGTCCACATTTCACATGCGAATCCTGGGCCCCTGCACCCAGTCGGCCAGAGTGCACTGGGGGTGGAGGCGCGCCGTGTGCTGTGCTGAGATCGGTCCCAGGCTAGGCATGCCCATGGAAGCATGTGAGTAACCCCAGGTGGAAAATCAAATCCTTGAGTGATGAACTTGAAAAGGAACTTTTTAAGAAAAAAAAAAATAGGATTAGGGAGCTTGAGAAGTGCAGGAAGACACAGCTCACCCATGCATATCCACCAGGCATAGGCTCCCAAGGCCAGTAGCAGCCGAGAAAGCCGCCGGGCACCCACTGAGCACAGGACGCTGCTTCAGGGCAGTTTATGGACATAGGACACTATGTGATCGGAGCCTGGATGGTTGAGAAAATAGCACCTTTGATCTGGAAATGGGGATGTTTTTTCCCATGTTCCCCTTGGAAGGAACTTGCTTTTCCCAAAGCAAGGCTTGTGAAGGGACTAGCCTTTAACTGGGACATAAAAGTAGGAAGGACTTGCCAGAAGGAGTGTGCAAGCCCAAAGATCATTTCCGGAGGAGGCAAAGTGGGACGTGGTCCTGTTTCTAATGGACTTTAGTGGTGAATCTGAAGGAAAGGTCTAGAAGGGCCGCTCTCTGCTCTTGCATCCCCAGAACTTCTCATGACCCACCCAACTTGGGGTGTCACTGGGGATGGCTTTCTCTTCTGCTGCCCTCCGAGGCTGTGTTCCCCACTTCTAGACTCTCATTTTTCCAGGACCCTGCTGGATGTGGAGGTCTAGCCCTTAGCCTTCTAAATGCTATGAAATTATTGAGTGCTAGGAAAATCATCAGATGCTCTTTAAAAGTTGTCTCTGACTTATGGGAGGGAGAATTATGCTTTTTCTAAGACATGGGAGAGCTCAGCAGAAAGAGGAGACATTTCAAGGAGATGGGGTAGAAAGAGGCATAGTAGCCTGACCCCTTGTATCTAACCTATAAACATCCAGAAGCTTGAGAGCTAGTCTTGTCCTGCCTAAGAATTCCTATAGGAATCTCTACCTCATAGGTGCCGTTGAGGGCTCCTGAGCTCGTTGGTTTTCCATGGATCATTTCAGCAGAAGTGAATAGCATGTTCATTCATACTTGTATTTTTTTCCAACCCACCATTCAGACCTCCAGCCCATTGGAGGGTCTCGACTTAACTGTTCCAAACAAGAGGAAAGTTGCATTTACATTCTCAACATACTGCATTAAAAATACATTGTGACTCCTCCGGCAGTACCTGTAACAACAAAATGAGAAAATCCTCATGTGAGGACTCAGGGGCTGGATTAAACCCAGCAGCCCTGAACGCCGGCTCCTTAGGGGCCCACAGAAATCAGCTATTTCATGCCTTCGTTTTACTGAGAAGTCAGGCCACAGCCCAACAAGGTTGCAGATCCTTGTCATCTCATTCCTGAGCAAGCTGTTTTTCTTTTTCCACTAAACCACACCATCTTAGATAAAAATTTGACTGCTGGCAAAAGAGAAAAAGGAAATCACTCTTTTTCTTTTTTCCTCCGGAGCAGTGCCTCTCTCTTATCCTCAGTTCTAAAATGTGAGCAATGTCCGTGTTTGCCTTTTCTGGAATCAGAAGAGGAATTAGAAACCTCCCTCAGACTTGATGTGGCCAATTCAATAGAAGCAGTGCGATGCAAAGCTCCGGCCATGGCAGCTGGTCGGTGGAACTGGCCCTCGTCTTTTAGAAATGACCTTCACCCCGGGGGGGGGGACCCGGGTACCCGGATGGTAACCATCTCAGTAGGGCTCCTCTGGTGTCTAGCCCTCTCTCCCCTTTGTTTTTCTGGCTTCTTCCTTCCAGTCTAACATTTTGGGATTTACTTAGCTCAGTGAGACCAACGGAGAGTCTGGGGAGAATTTGGAGATGGCATTAGGGCAAGTGACTCACCACTTCCACCCGGCCTCCACACCAACTCTTCCCAGGAGCCTTCCCGGAGGCCAGGCAGGGAAGGATTTCTGGCCAAAGGCACCTCTCTCACTACCCAAAGAGAAAGGAAAAGCCAGGCTTCCTGGTCCAGCCTTCTCAGAGAGAGAGAAGGCAAAGAACCTATCTGAGCACAGGCGACAATGGGGAACTTGGCTTCTGAAACGCACACATAGTCTACC
Organism: Cheirogaleus medius; assembly: GCA_008086735.1. Taxonomy (NCBI): domain Eukaryota; kingdom Metazoa; phylum Chordata; class Mammalia; order Primates; family Cheirogaleidae; genus Cheirogaleus; species Cheirogaleus medius. Next base: position 4,696,006 of record VBSM01000565.1, read on the forward strand.
GAGTCGTCCGTGCTGGCTGCCGAGGCGGAGGAGCCGTGGTGTGGAAAATGCGAAGCAGTGGCTAGTCCCGCAGCATTCTGTGTGTGACTTGGGGGTCTATAGGTGTATTCTCCCCTTCCGTCGAGTTTGCTGTCCCCATTCTCTTTGCCTACACTGACATTATTTTTTCCTGAGTGTAGAGTGGCTGGAAGTGTCCCCAAAGCAAGCTAGGAGAAAGAATTTTAACATTTGCTATGAGTATTATCCTCACAAGTAGGTGGATTAAATTCCCCTGTGTTTCTCTCCTTCATTCTCATTGCTCTTCAAATGCCAGGATATTTCTTTCCAACCCGGACAGAACTGAGTTTGCTGTCTTACCATGCCCATATAAGCTCTGACCCTAGGCTTCCCTACCTGCCACTGTGGTGATATCACAGGGAAATTACCCTTGAAACGTGGTGTTTTTATAAAGCTCCTCCCTGCTGCAGAAAGCGTGAGCTCCTCCTTCCCCCGCCCCCCATGGGGTAAAATTCACATAGCATAGAATTAACCATTTTAAAGTGTACAATTCACTGGCATTTGGTACATTCACAATGTTGTGCAACCATCACTTTTATCTAGTTGCAAAACATTTTCATCACCCCAAAGGAACCCCATAACCATTAAGTGGTCACTCCCCACTCCTCCCTTCCCCCAGCCTCTGGCATTTGCTAATCTGCTTTCTGTTTCTATGGATTTACCAGTTCTGGACATCTTATATTAATGGAATCACACACTATGTGACCATTTATGTCTAGCTACTTTAACTTAGCGCAGTGTTTTCAAGGTTCCTCCACGTTGCAGCATGTTTCAGTACTTTATTCCTTTTTAATGGCTGAATAATATCCCTTTCATATATACCACAATTTGTTTATCTCTGCCTCTATTGATGGACATTCAGATTGTTTCCATCTTTTGGCTGTTGTTAATAGTGCTGCTATGAACATTTTTGTGGAAGTCTTTGTTTGAACACCTGTTTTTAATTTTTCTAGCTGTATCCCCAGGGATGGAATTTCTGGGTCCTATGGTAATTCTATGTTTAACTTTTTGGGGAACCACCAAACTGTTTTCCACAGCAGCTGCACCATCTTATATTCCCTCCAGCAATGTAGGAGTATTCCCATTTCTCCAGACCCTCACCAAGCACTTATTGTTTTCCATCTTTTTAATTGTAGCCATCCTGGTGGGTATGCAGTGGTACCTAATGCAATTCCTGGGATTTTGTACCAAGCACCTCCCATGTGCCAGGCACTGAGGGGCAGGTACTATAATGTACTAAACAGATATTGCATCTGCTTGTCCTGTTGTTGGTGAGGCCATGCATTCATTATTCCTTAATAGTAAAGAAAAAGAAGGCCTTTTCCTAGAGTATTTCAATTCTGCTTGTTAGCTCAATCGAATGTAGTTATCAGCATAGCCCGTGTTGCTGGGTTTTGATGCCCTTTTTTCAGCAGTTAATTACAAGGGCCTTTATACTCCCTTACACTGAGCTTACAAGACATGTTTAATTGGCTTCTGCTGCCACGAAAATACCTTTGAGTGATGCCTCGCTAATGGCCACTCGCCCTGAACATCTGCATGGCCTGGTTAGTGCTGCCCAGTGGTTTCCCTGCCCATGGCTTAAGCACCTTTGGAAGACAAGCCTGTATCACCACTGGGAGAGGCCATGCCCAGGAAAAATGGGTTAAGATCTATGTAATTTACAAGTTTCCTAGAGCAAGAGAACCATTTCTCTGGATATGCCGTGCCTCTGCTCAAGAGAGCACTACCCTGTCCCAGCGTGGTCGGAAGACCATCCATTGGGTCCCAATAGGTGGCCTGGAATTGAAGCATCTCCTTAAGGTGTAGGCATCTGTCCATGGTCCTCAGGGACTAGAGTGAAAACCAGTCTTCCCCCAGTGATCCTAAAAGCCAAATGGACGGGACTCTCAGGGAATCTCTTTGAGAGACACATGCGAGGCAGTGGGGGGACAGTGTTGAGTGGGCTGCCCCCACCACTCTGCCAATCTTCTGGGTAAGAATGCCTGCAGGCCAAGGAAAGCAACCAGGTCCCAGTGACAGATACCGAGACCAAACCCTGACTTTTGTCACCAGCCTCTTCCCAGCCCATAATAACTTGAGTCACACCCACACAGCCATGTTATAGGTTCCCTATCTTTATAGTTTGAAAGTCAGAAAGAGGTAGAATAGCATGATATGTGAGCCCTGAGGCTCCCAGATCAGGAAGGCAGGTTTGAACTTGACTCTCCAGTATACCAGCTAAGCTCCCTTCATGACGCTGCATAACCTCTCTGAGCCTTGGTTTCCTCCTGTGTTCACAACTAGTCCAATTGCTGTGAAATAAGTGTTTGAAGGAAGGGATGGCCAAAGAGTCATGAGAGCTTGGAGAGAGCAGCTGCATGCTGTGGGAGTTTGCACAGGAAGGTCTTATAGAGGATGTGGCCCTTGAGGAGGGTCTTGATAGATGGGGAGAGGTTCCCCAAACAGAGGAGGGGGCAAGGACCGGCATAAGTGAGACATGGAAAAGTGAAAGGACTTGGCATGCTCCCATGTTGCGTAGACGGTGGAACGACGCCTTGCTAAGGAGTCTGAGCTGTTTCCAGAGGAACGGCAGCTCTCGTAGTCATTATGAGCATGGGCAGACCTGGGTTCAAAGCCAAGTTTAGAGATGTAGCTCTCAATGTCTCACCTTCTTCTTCTGTAAAGTAGGGATTGTTCTGAGACCAAACTGACATAAGACATTTAAGATGCTCAGCTCAATACTCGATGCCTAACAAATGACGAATAAATGATATGTGCAATTATTATTGTGGTTCTGATGGTGGTATTGTTAAAATTTATAATGTAGGCTGCAAGGAACATTATGGAATGTTCAGATCAAGAAGTTATACCTCATAGATGGTGTGGCATTTGATTATTTTAGGTGCTTAATACATACATTACTTGATGGATTATTAATTGGAAACAGCCACCAAGAAATAGGGTTCAATTTTGCAATTTCTCTCCTTGGTGGTTCTCACCTATGGGACTTGTGAAAATGCTCCCATATTGCCATCATCCTCCCAGGAAGGGAAAAATTTGTATATTCTTTGTTGTAGGTTTTTGGTGGCTTCCCGTATTTCAATCTCTTAGCAGCTGGAGAAGTATGAAAACCGTATGAGTCTGAACTGCTGCCCTTAGTCCAGAAAGAATATATTGAATATCTCAAATAATAGATTCCTTGGTCTAGGACGGAAGAAGAAAGAATAGGCTGAAATCACAGAAGGGTCTGAGTGCGATGAACAGGAACTTTTCCTTAAAACTCGTAAGAAATCAATCTTAGGTCACATAACTTCAGAGCTAAAAGAGACTTCAGAGACTACTTAAAAATGAATTGCTATATTTAATATTATTTGTTTTAAGGCAAATAAAATTAAGCAATGCCAACAATACATTTTCAGAGTGCACACATTTCATTACTTTAATATTCAAAAATTCCTTTTGTGCTAAATGTTATTATCTCCATTTTACAACTAAGACTGATGAAACTGACACTCAGGGACAAGGATATGAATGACTTAGTTCACATGGCTAGAAATTACACAAGCCCTGGTCTTCCATTGTACAAAAGATGGGTAGTCAATATTAAGAGTCTCCAAAGGGTTGGTTAGAATGAGTTGGAAATATGAATAAAATCAAGGAAGTCTTAGTTAAATTTCTAGATGAGATATCGTGTGATTCTTTTAAAGGGAAACAAAGATCTCTGGAGGTCTAAGGAGGCGACGCGGCCTCAATGCACTGTCACAGAGAGAGCCCCAGAATGAGTTAATTGGTGGCTTCAACCCAGAGTGGAGATGCTTAAAACCCTGTATTTGGATGGCATCTCACCTGGGCGCCCACCTCGTACCTAGGAAGAAATATCTCAGCTCTCGCTTCTGCACGCTGGACATATTCACACAGCTGGGATAGTTTTTAATCCTTAGAGTCCAGTGGGAACGTTTCTGAAATCCCCAGGGAGATGGGAAAAAAAAAACAAAACACTTCTCAGTACCTCACTACAGTTTGTGCTTGGTGATTTAGAAAAAGTAGTAAAAAACAGAGATGTGGAAGATAACTTTCCATGCCCGTTAACAAAAGCACATTTCATCTTCCCAGTTTCTCACTCCTTCCTCCCTCCTGCGCCTTTGCCGGGGAGGAACCACAGATGGTTATCGCTCAAGAGTGTAACTAGGGAAACCACAAACCTGCCCCAATCACTATGGAGACAGCCATTTATTTGTCCAGCCTCTGAGTATTCATGACATCAGCAAGGCCGGCGAGTAAAACACAGATACTTCTTACAAAGAAATTCTGATTCCCAATAAGGAAGGTGAGAATGCACAGGAGGACATTTCAGTGACTTTCGGAGCTCCTGCCAGCCTCACCGTAGGTGTGTTTGCAAAAGCCCATTTTGCAGAAGATGCAGCGAGGAGCCCTTTAGAGCCAGCATAACTGAAAGCCGAGTTTGTGAATCCACAGACGTTTTAAGGTTTAGGGACATGGTTGAGGGAATCATGTGCTGAGATAAATCTATTCCCACTGAGTCGGCCCCAAGGGTATAATGGAAGCAGCTATGGCAGTTTTCCTGGGGTCGCTACACAAGAGTTTCAGTGCTAAAACAGGGGAGTCCCAGGCACACCTTGGGGAGTTGGTCCACCCAGTTATAAACCCCTTTGTCCTGACATGAAGTTGACCACAGGAAACAGGTTGTTTGAGACAAACCTCAAAATGTGAGTGTACATTTTACAAACAGTAACCAAGCTTTCTTGGTCCCATTGTAAAAGTTGCTGGAAAACAAATGAAGCTCTCTCACCATGAATGTGGGGTGTTTCGTTTTAGTTTGATTGGTTCTTTTTGTTTATTTTGTTGTTATTATTTTATTTATCTAGAAATGCCAGAAATTTGTTTCCAGTTTAAACTTGCCCAAATTAAATGGGCATTTTACTCGTTCCCCATAACTATCCTTAATGCTAAATTAGTTTGCAGAGATTTTCCCCCTTGCATTTTTCAACACAAATTCATTTGCCAAATGCCCAACATACAGGAAACCATGTAAACACAGAAGTGGAGTTATTGATATTTCCCAGTGATGTGTAAAACACCTCTTTATCCTCCAAGGTCTGGTGTGCCTCCTTGTTGCTAATCCATCACTGGTGTTTGCATTATTGCCGAGCTTCCTTTCAGGAACATCTACTGGAGTGGATGCAGTTATTTTCGTGCTGAGAAGTTGCATATGTTGAAAAGCAATATGATATATACTAAATAAAAGGTGTTGTGCAAGCCATGAGGCAAAGTATGATATCGATGCTTGTTAAACTAGACTCATGTTCAATTTAAACTAAGTTCCAAACAAGCTATTCTGATCAGAAAGCTACTTGTCCTTTACATAGTAGGTTTGGTTGGATAGAATCTTCGAATGCTAACAGTCAATTATCTAAATATCTCTAAAAATAACTGGATACACCACATTAAATGTCAGAGGTCAACAATTGCTTTACCTATTGTATAATATGTATTTGTATTTAATGTTACATATAACTACATATACACGAAAAATAGGCATAAAGGTGTCAGTTCTCTAGACAGGGATCTTTGTGGATACTTAAATAATTCATGGATCAGTAAACATATCTATATGCATGTATTCTCCGGTCTGGTGGACAAGTGTACAAAATGTGCAAAATAATAGATTCACCTCCTTTTGCTCATTTGAGATGTAGTTTTAATGTGGAATTACAGTAGCTCCCTAATGATGAGAAGCAGTGACAATTCATTAGCAGATTGTGGCTTAGATCAAGTGTTTGATTTGCCTAAAAAGTGTGACCAGTACTCAATTATATGAAGTATATGCATTTCTTTTGAACATAATTTTTTTTCTTTTGCCAGTTAAAATAACCTTGAGCTTTATTTTTTTTCAAAGACCCCAGCCAGCAGCAATCGCTTCTATAATTTGTACTTCAATAGTGATTTTTAGAATGTTAAATTGTCATAAAAAACAACCTTCAGAAGTGCTACTAGATTTTTTATTTTCAGCTTAAGGACAATTGGATAATGAGAAGAAAAGAAATAGTATGTCAAGGCTGCTTCATGTTTTGTCTTCTGCCTTGTTTCATGAAAGCAGGGATTTCCCAGTTCATTTTTTTTTGTAATAATTGCAATAATATTGCTCAGTCTAGAAAAAGAAATATACTTCAAACATGTATGTATATGAATATATATTTCATCAAAAACAAATTCAAATTAGTTTAATCTTTAGAATTCTCTTAAATTTTTAAAGATAATTGAGATGTAAAAACCACAGGTGGTAACCTTCTTCTAAATATTTTCGAAGGATGTCTTACACTTCATTACATATACTGGGTATCTAATACAGTGTGAACATGTACTAGTATTCTTTTGCTCTTATGGGTTAATTAATTGTTGGATTCCACGACCGTGGACTTGCTTTGGGTTTCCAGTAAGCCTTCCCTTGTGAATTCCATGCAGAAGTCCCCCAATTATTTTGCACATTTTATGTAGGTAGTTTTATTCAGAAATTAGCAAAACTGTTTAACTCCAGAGAGTGCTGAGCCGTAGCTGGTTCTCCCATTTAGTATGAGGAAGACTGCAGCAGATCTAGCTGCAGTCCTATAGCAGAACTCTGCTGCTGAATTTCGGGCCCTCGGAGAGACAGTTCCCTCGGGCTAAGTTTAACCATCCATCCGAGGAGACGCTGGGCCCCCAGAACATCTGGATGAGGAGTGAACAACTGGATGGATGTACCCTGGTATGCAGACCTTGCACGTGGATAATTAGTTGGGAATTCTGTTCTTCCAGATTCCTAAAGCCTGTTTCTGGAAATTTCTATTTTCAAGGTGTTCCTCACGGGGATTCAGATGCATCACTGAAATCCTGAAATTTTCTTGTTTTTGTCTCTTTTCTTTCTTTCTTTCTTTCTTAATTTCTTTTTTTTTTCCTTGATTGTTGTTGTTGGGAGATAGATTGGTAGCTTGCTCTTAAAATCGTAGTCCATTCTTTTTTAACCCTTTTTTGAGGATTTAGATATGCTTCTTAATTGTTAAAGCACAAAAATATTTCTAATCCTGCTTCCTTTATGAAATTTCAAATTGTAATTGAAAGAGATGAACTGTGATAATAGGAGTAGATCACGCTTATGAATGGGAGTTCTTACAAAGTGCTGTCGCCCTGTCTGCCGTTTGTGGAGATTATTTTAAGTCCTTGCTCATGCTGGCTTTCCTTTCCGCCTTGTTTATGTTCTCAGAGTATAAAAATACAGTAGTCAGAAAGCTCCTCTCGGGGAGTCTGCATTTAGTGCTTGTCTGAGGATTCCTTTCTAAATGGACTCTGGTATCATTTTAGCACTCATATTGTTTGCCGAAATCCGAGCTTCCCGGGGAAATTAGAGCAGTTAATTTAATATCATGAAATGTTTTGGGGCTTCTTAGCTTATTGAGAGACAGGGGAGTGTAAATCAAATTGAGTATTCTGTATAAAGTAGAGGACAATAAAAGATGCCTCCAAAAAATAGCCAGTCTTCCCTCCATCCACTGCCTTCCTGATGCTCATCTTCACCCTGGGCCCAGAGAAATCTCATTTTATTCTAAGTCTCCTTTCCAGGGGCTTCTGAGGAGAGATCTGTGTCTCAGAAAGACAAGGAAGCCCGGAAGGCACTTAGCCCTGTGTGGGCATAGCAGGTATGTTAGGTGCTTCTTCGTTGTTGATGCCACACGGCCAGGACAGTGTGGCTTGTGGCTTAGAACTTTATCCCATGCAGTTTGGGCCCAGCCCTGACATACTTGCCATAGAAGGACTTATTCTGCAACCATCAGTGACCGTCTGTGAAATGCCCGGCGCTGTGCTATGCACGGGGATACGTTATTTTGTGTGGAAGGAAGCAAGGATTCAGCTGCAGTGGGAAATACACCTCTTACTGCCAGGGAAAAACAGAATGAAAGCTATCGGGCATCCTTGGACCGCTGGGTCCTCTCTGCTCACATTTCCAAAGTTCTCTTTGCACATGCCTGCTAAGTGATGGGGTGCGTGGTGCAGGCTGGGCAGTGGGCTTTGTTGATTTGTTTTTGAGAGGGTCTTTGAACGAGGCCTTTCAAAGGCACGATAAGGACCTTTGACCTGAGAGCTTAGAATACATGTCAGCGGTCAGTCTCTGGTCACGTCAAGCCCCAGAAGCAAACTGTTAAGTCAAATGCTTTAGCCTCAGCCCCGGAAGGTTCTGTGTGTGTTCAGTAACACTCCACTCCACCACCCTCAAAGAAATGCTGGGCTGATGTTTATTTCGCCCCCCACTCTCCTCTGTTTGAGGACTAACTTTTACGTCTCTAAGTTATATTTTCGCAGGGAAAAACCTGTGTGAACCAAGTGCATATTTACCTTGTTTTAGGGACTTAGTGTATTTGTATGAAATATCAGGAATGATTGTGGACAATTAATCAGGCTTTTCACAAATGCTCTGATGCTCGGTGCCATGGAGATGTAATAGCTAGAATGGAGTAACTGATTGCCGCGTGGGCCCCGTAGGCCTCACAGCCCTACAGACTCGGAATGAATGGGGTCTTGCGAATGGCCCTTTGACTACCAGGGTTAGGAGACAGTTCCCGTTTCGTTTATCTGTGATCATAACCAAAGGAGACAATCTCGGTTATAACAAATGTCTTCTCGAAAAGCACACTTATGCATAAATATCTTAAATTTTGATACATTTCATGTTTTAAAATAGTCTAGAAAATATACCCACAGAGATGCTTATAGTAAGCTCAGTTTTCCCCATTACAGAGAAACAACTAGATGTCAACTTTTGCCAACCGCTAAAAATATTTAAATATCATTTAATGGATAATATATTCTATGTCTCTGCATTTAGCCCGAAAATGACCAGCGCCCTCTCTGACACTCTGTCCCCACCACTCCAGTTTGCTGAGTGACAGGACTCTCACCAGACATGAGTGGTGTGTGGTTGGGTTTTTTTTTTAATGTTTTGCCCATCTCCTCCAACCCACTTTTTTATTCTTCTCATCACTTTATTTTTTCTCTTCTTTCCATGCCTTTCTCTTCTGCCCTGCAGATTCCATCCTTTCCATGCAAAATGCTGTACAGTTAGAGTCTCCTGTTTGGTTTCTGGTCTCTCAAAAGGAATAGAAAATGCTTCACAAATTCAGCAAATAAATAATATACTAATAGCAAAGTCCCCTCTGAAACGTCTGCACAAAAGCCGGTGCACCACAAACTGCCACCTCCACGCACCCTTGGACTTCCCGATTTGATGATTTAGATACTTTGCTACTTAGGTGGATGGTGCCATTTTTGCCGAATTCAGCATGTTCATTGAACAATTTCTTGGAGCCAAAAGCCGATCCACTGCATTTCTGCTTGGTAAGGTTTGGTGGCCTTGGCGTGGGCAGAGGTTGTTGATTCATCGGCCTTTAAACTGATGATAAATCCCGAAGCTGGGCTGCAGTACTAGACTGCCTCACAGAACCGCTGCGGGAATCCGTGGCCCTACGGCCGCGAGAAATCCACGGGAAAAGACGCTCAGCAAACTCTTGCTAAGAAAAGCTCTGGAAGAATTAGGGATACGCAGTGAGACTCTGTGTAGGAGTGCATCAGTGAGAACCTTGAAACACTGGATATAGGACTCGCCAACCTAAAGTGTGCTTCTGCTTCTTGAAATGCCCATTTACTGTTTATTTTTGAATTCTAAATACCTAAATCTTATAATGCGAGCATCTCTTGAGATGATGCAATTTCCCATAATCTTGTGGCAGAGCCTGTTTATTGTAACGCACAACATCACTCTAATTGTGTTTTCTTTGTGTGCATTTATACAATCCTACATCTATATACTTTCCCAAGGATAACAATATTTTCATTTTAATTCTACCTTCCTTTGGCAGAAAATAAAGCCGTCGGAAAGGGTTACCAAAGGTAGCTTTGACACAGCTTTTGTGGAGAGTCGTCTTGGGATAGTTTAGTGCAAATTACAAATGAAGATTCCAGCAACAGGAAATCCCTCCAAAAAAATGAGAGGGGCTCAAATATTTTTTTCTGAGGCAAAAAAAAATTTAAAGAGAGTCTATAAAGGAGTTTTTCAGTATGGCCATACTTTTCAGCCTACACTCCCGAAAGACCATGGTGTGCTCTGCAAACAAAGTACAACAATCAAGCTGGTGTTAATAACCATTTTCTGTATAACATCTTTTATGGATTTTTAGGGGGGGAAATCAAATGGATTTTATATCATGTCTGATATTTAAGTTAGGGTGTGGTCATGGTAAATATCCTAACTACGCATCATATATGTATTAATATTTTGATTTAGAGAAAACGGCATCTATTTGTTATCCCTCAACTAAATTACCACAGTCTCCAACTAGAACGCATATTAGTTGAGGCATCCTTTTAAAAGACATTATTTTCATGCTCATGGGATGGAAAGGGAAATAGAAAAGGAATCCTGAAATAGGTGCATTTAATTCTCCCCAATTTAAATGTAAGTGGTACATCTTTAAGGCAGTAACGATATTTCTTTTTTCCCCCTCGTTGTGAACACTTCCATCAATGAATTTCTTTAATGTTGATGGTGGTTGGTGCAGTTTGAGGGAATCTGTATTTAGTCAGAAAATGCTTCAATAGAATGACCTACCAGATGGGCCCCATAACAATGCACAGAGGCATCAAACCACCACAGACATTTGGTGCTTAGAATAATAAAAAGACTATAAAATTAGATTAGTTGAGTCTAATTTGGAATTGGTATATTCCCCATGCACCCTCGCCGCTCTTGGGCAGATCAAGCCTTGAGATTTAGCACGGTGTCAGAGCGGGAGCCTGCAACTTCCAGTAAAAGGCAGACGAGGGGACGGGAGAGAGAAAACAGCATTCTGGGAGGTCGCGGAGGGCAGAGCAGTGACCTCCAATGATTTACAGGCCTTTAGCTTAATGAAATTGTTTCAGTGACATGACGGTAAGAGCTCGTAATGGATTGGATGCCCTAATGTAATGAAATTACTCCCTTCTGCCTAAAAAAAAAAAAAAAAAAAAAAAAAATGCGCAATTAATATTTACTGAGCCCTGACAGCCTTTGGTGCGCTCGTCTGTGTAGTTCTCTCAGACAGTCAGAGAGGAGAGACGGAGCAGCGTGGCAGACAGGCTGGCTCTGCGCGAGCTCCTGGCGGGGACGAGCAGAGCCTGCAAGGGGGTGGAGGGACAGGCGCTCGGGTGGCCCGGGCCGCCCGGCCCCGCGGCGCTGCCCCGCTCAGCCTTCATGCTGTCCCTTGCTTTTCCACAGGCAACTGGACAACAACCACATCAGCTGCATTGAAGATGGAGCCTTCCGAGCCCTGCGCGATCTGGAGATCCTGTGAGTGGATTTTGCGATCGCTGCCTTGTGTGTGTGCGCGTGTGTGTGTGTATGTGTCCGTGTGGGGAGGAGAGAGGGGGAGTGTGTGTGCAGAGGGGGCTCCGTGTGGATGCATTTCTGGTCTTCTACTGCAGTGCTATTAAAATTGGGAACCGGGAGATCCCTCCGGCTCACCTTGGCCAAAGTGTTTGCAGGCAGCAAAGTATGATTTCTCACCTCCCACAAACTGGGGTTCCTGCTAATTAAGTCTCAATCCAGTCTTTCTCCCCCGGTGCTCCCGCAGTGTTTGTTGCTGGGAGAGACAGATGGGCTGGAGCAGCCCCCCAGAGCCTGCCAGAGCATCCAGGGCGAGTGTGTTTGAGTGAGGGCTCACCGGGAGACAGGTTCCAGGGCTGGGGCCAGAGAGAGAGGGTGAGCGCCTGGAGGTCAGTTGGAATCACCCAGAATCAGAAAGGGACCTTGGCACAGCACGGGGGGATGCCAAACAGCCTGGGAAAGTCCAGCCATTGCCTTTGCTCCTGGGCTCGCATCTCAGGTTTCAATTCAAACTTTAAGCGGTGACCGTGACCTTAAAGTGGCAGGGAGGAAAAGACGAGAGGAGGTGGCCCCTTCCCCATAATCACACCCTGTGTGCCTTGTCTAGAAAAAATGTGTAGCTGGCTTTCTGCGTTCCAGATTTCCAAATGGGTCTAACTAAGGAAACCTGATTTCCAGGAGGAAAGTCAGCTAGGAGTCATCTTGGGGTCATTCAAACTAAAGTTGAATTGTGTAAGAAAACATTTTGATTGTTCCCACCAAAGCCACACTTCCAGCTGTCCCTGATCTGGAGAACCCTGGAGAGGAAGGCAGCGCCGCACAGTAGGACTTGTGTCGGGAGGCGTGTGGTTCGGTCCCGATTCTGCCGCTCATTAGCCGTGTGACCTTGGGCAAGTCTCTTCGGCTCTCAGAGCTTCAGTTTTCTCGTTTGTAAAATGAAGGAGTTGGTTGCTCTGTCTTGGGAGTGACTTCCCCTTTCCAAATTCTGTAATTGCTTGGCTCTAAAAATAGTTCTGGTGGTACTATTCTAGCCAGTGAATGAAAGAGAGTAGGATTTCTTGAGCATCCCTCTAAAAATAAAAAATGACATAGTCACAGATTACCTCTCTCTGATTCCAGAAGAATGAATGAATGCCAAATAAATGAATGAATAAATATATTCAAATGTTCCTTTGTACTTTAAGGGAAGAGTGAAAGGTCCTCCCTCCACCTGTCTTTTCACCTGGCCCCACAGACACCAGCAGCGGGTCGGGGAGAGCCTCTCCACGTTGCTCGAGAGGAAGGTGATTCCAAGAGGAATCACGGGAGTAGGAGGGGATGCTGATGCTGCAAGCTGCTTGAAATTGGCTGAAAGCCGAGAATTCCTGGTACAGGACAGGCAGGACCCGCAGGGAGGGAGGTCGGGTTGTCATTCCTGAGATGGATGGTCTCTCCTTACCCAAACTCTGACCCTGGAACCGGCATCAAATGCATGTCTGCAAGGGAGCGGATGCCAGCCCACATTTAGTGACCTAGGACTTCTCCCATCGGAGGCTAGGCACCGAGAAGGGTAGGCACGCTTCCCCTCGCCTGCAAAATAGCGCGTGTAGACAGGGCTGTTAGGAGCATGTCACCTTTTTCCTCCCTTGACGGAGAGAATGTGAAAGATAAGACAATTCCTTGGGAAGAGACCAGGAAATGGACGTCACCAGCTGCCACGAAACAGCTGTGACGACCCGACAGCCGCATGTCCGTTGTGTGCTGGGAGTGGTGTCGTCTCGCCGCACCGGAAAGACAGTCGGGGGTGGAGGAGAGGCCTTTACCGCCAGACACACCTGCGGGTGGAATCTGAGGCCGTGGGACTTGGGTTGAGCATCTTAACCCCTCTGAATCTATTTCCTCAACTTTATGAAGATACAAGTTACGTACCGCATAGGAGGGGCTCTCATAAACGTCATTGTTTCCACTTCCCTGACTTTTGTCCCGATGTGCACGCCCCCACCCCCACCGAACCCCTGCCCAGGGCAGAATTGGACAGCGCCTCTCTACTCAGGTGTTTGCTATTAAAAAAAAACTGATATCCAGATACACCAGGTGTCTCAAAAAAGTTTAAAAACCCGTGACAAAAAAGAAAACAATAAGTTCTCATTCCCCACCATTACGAAGAGCCCAGAACGGATCTGATTAGTTTATCTTCTCAATTCCAAACAAAGCCAGATCAATAGCTTAGTTTTAAAGAAGCTCTCATCTGGCTTCACATGGCTAAGTATTTAAAATTAATCATAATCAGTTATTCCATGGGTTTTTAATTTCCAGCAGAGGCACAGGGCTTTGGAACCATCCATCTTAATGGTGAGCCATCCTGAAATTGGCTGGAGCTGACATCTCCATTTGAAGAACCTCCCCTCCCCACCCCCAGGCCTTCCAAATCTCATCCACACATTGACATTTTATAATGCATCTCTGTAATCACGATTTAGGCACCATAAAGAACCTTGGCAATGAAATAATAGATAGGAACTAAGTGAGGGTGTCACACATTAACTTAATACATTTTTCAGAGAGAGAGAGGAGAGTTCAAAACAACCTATCCCCAGAAAGATCATTTTTAAATATCAAAAGCTTAAAAGTCCGCAAATTAAGAAGACAAAATATAACATTTCGGGTATGTTTTCTCTGACATTAGGCTGTGTGAAGTAGGACACAAGGAAAGACTCATGATTATCTTACGGAAAGCTCTCAAAATTAAGGAAAGTTTGCAGATGTCAACTACTAGTAGAAATATTTCACATGCGATAACCCTGTTATTTCATCGTTTCTATGGGTGGAAATCGCATAAAATTTCTTTCCATCAAGGCTAGCGTTGGTTTCACCAGCTCCACTGAATGAGAATTTAGGAGGTGAGACTGGGAGGGAACTGCTGACCATGAGAAGAAATGAACTAGTGCAAGGTTGGAAAAGACTGAGATCTACCCCCCTCAACCTCATTTTTGGGGGGTATGACCAGCACAGAGTGTGGTAGACAAGAAAAGGAGCCACCACCCTCCCCTTTCCAGGGAGTAAGAAGAAAACCATAGTAGAGGTGAAACTTCTTAAGGCGCCGTGCCACTGCAGGGGAGGAGTAATGGGGGGGGTGGTAACAGCTAGCAGTTACTCATGCCCAGCGAGGTGACCAGTGCTTTTACATACACTAGTTCTTAATTCTCAAGATTGCATTGATGGAGCTGCTATTATCATCACCACCCTCCTTGTACAAAGAAGTAGCCCATCTCAGAGAAGCCAAGGGACTGCTCCGCTAATCAGCAGCAGAGCCTGTGTCATTAGCCATTCCACCAAGCTGCCCTTGGGGTCTGGTCTGCCAAGGCTGTTATGGGGCTTGGCTCCCCTCAAGCATGGCTGGCGGGGGCTGCGGGACGGTGTGAACCAGCCTCCAAGAACTGGACTAGGCAAACCACCAGCGATGCACAGTCCTGCTGGGGAGAACGACAGAGCCTCCCACAAGCTTGTGCGATTGTCCTTGTCACTCCCTTTACCAGTTAATGGGTCCCCACAAAGTTGAAGGTAAATCAAACTCACAGGAGGAAGAAAATCATCCTGTTTTTCCATTGACTTACGTTGTAATCCCAGAGACGATTTATTCTCACTCCTGGCCATTGCCAGTTGACTTTGACTTTGGGGCTTTGTTTTCCAGACACCGCCACACTCCCCAAAGATACAGCCTCAACTTTGTGGCACTTAAGGTTCTTAATTCAGGGACCCAGCCTTTGTGAGTCAGACCCGCTTCTGTTAACCTAATCATTGCTATTTAATTTCCACCTGTTTTATACATTTGGTGATTCACGTATCGGACTAGGTTTTCTCCAAGTAAGTCATGCTTACGCTGCAGCTGAATATGCCAAGACCGCATTCCCAACTCTGTGTGACCAGGAATTGCTGTGGCCGTGCTCGGGCCATGGGTTTCTAGCCCCTGCCGGCCAGGTTGAGGACAGCCAGGCGCTTGGGTGACAGCAGCACCTCCCCACCGGCCATGCCATTGTGGGTCAGAAAAGACGCGTAACTCTAATGAAAAACAAACTAAAAGTAGAGCCATATGAAACAAAAATGAGTTGTTAATAAAATAAGTCATTAAATTTTTTTCAATAGTATTGTGGAAGAAGAAAAAATATTTTCAGACACTGTCTCCTGATTAAATGTAGCAAGTCAGAAGTTCAGTAGATGCGGTGTCAAAAACGCCAGACCACAGACATCAGTAACACATCCTGCAAATGCTCTTATCTCCCAGTGAGTGGTCTGCCTTGGATAAATCACTGGAACCTGCGAAACTGCATGGAGATCCAACAGGTCTGTAGATAACAGCATGTGCTGTTTTGAAGCTCTCACTCCCATTTGTCGCTTGCCAATTTTGGAAATTTAGTGACATTATCATAGGCTGGTGCTGGCAGGATCTTAGGTGTCTCCAGAACGACCTCTTCTTGTCCAGATAAGACACAGAGAGCAGGCAGTGCAGGGAGGCACGTGCCCCCTAACATTCTGTACCTCACGCACCCCGCCTGGCTCACCCGGGTCCCAGCCTGGCTAGGAGACTTGCCTGAGGTCAACGGCAAGTTGGTGGTGGCAGAGGAACTAGAACCTGGGACTCCAGACCCCTGTTCTCTGCCCACATTGGGCATCTCCATGCAATTAGGCCATTCAGAAGGGACCCCCCCCCCAGTAAGACTGGGGATCCTAAGCACAGTTTGTGTAATACTTTCAAAATTTGTCATTAAGTTGTTGATATTATTTAGGAGATTGGGAGCGGGCAAATATTTATTTGTCCATGACAGAATCAAGGGACGACCCAGCCTTCAGCTCTTTTTAAACCAGAGGCTGCAAACTAGACCACAGTCTACATTGTACCTGCAGGTGAAAAAAAATTTTTTTTGTCCTACAGAGTATTTTCTTTTAATTGAAATTAGCATTTCACATTTAAAAATTAGGATATCTTACATAAAGATCCAAATTTCCAGCTTTTCTTTTGAAACCAGAAGGACTGGTGACCTTGGGACACATCTCTGCCTTCCCACATTGAGGTCAGCTGCAGCTGGAGCTCCTACCCTCACTGGGTGGGGTGTGCAGACTCCACTCTGCCACCGACCCCTACTCATTTAGGTTAACTGCCAGCCCAGGCCACCCCTGCTTTAATACACCGAAAAAGCAAGGGCACGCTGTGTATCCAGCGCAGGGCCAGGTGACGAGCTTAGGACAGCTTTCTGTGAGCAGGTGCTTGGGTAGATGGAGCTCTCGGGGCCAGAGCTTGCCAGGATGGCTGAATGGCTTTGCACAGGGAGAGCTCAGTGACAGAGAGTCCAGGATACCCACAACTGAGCAAGGCCACCACAGAGGCGATCGGGAATATCTCATGTCTCGTCTTCTGGGAAGTCCTTCTAAAGAGTTAAACTAGTCTCCAAATTCCCTTTGATTTTACAGCAGTTGTAACTGGGTTCATGCATATAAAAGTGACACACAAGAGATGAATCCAGTTCCGCACCTTAATCACAAGAGCCACCCTACCTGCCTTATTTCTGCTCCCAGACCCCTGCATCAACTGGTCTACTAAGCTTCCTCTCAGCTCCATTTAGAGAAGAGAGATTCAAGAGTCAAAGCAGCAGTGGCAGAATTAACCTGACTTTTAGGGTAGTTCTAATTCGGCCACATCCTGGTGGTACAACACTGCCTGACACAGAGCCCCGTGGGTAGAAACAGAAAAGTGAATGGGGAAGAAAGTCCTTTTCTGCTATAAGGAGAAGGCAGTGAACATAAACTGACAGCAGTCCCGATGCCTAGATCAAGGTGTGCTCACTCTCCTACAGTGGTGTTGGTGTCCTTCCTGGCTGGCAGGTGCTGGGCACTGGGTGTTAGGACACTCAAAGGACATTGTCAGTCCAGTTTGGAAAACCCAGAGCTTCATGCAAGTGGTGGTCTGTCAGCCACTTCAACTGAGCTTCCTCTGGGTGTGGAACTAGATGCTCTGATTAACAAATACTAATAATGATGCAATGATAATATATAATGCAATGATATAATAATTATTAGTATGATTATTATGAATATTATTATTATAGCCTGCATGTTTGGGCATCTACTACTTTTGAGAATCTACCTCCATTTTTTTGAGCTTTTTCCAGGCACTGTGATAAGACATTAGAATGTAGCATCTTATTTAAATCCTCACCGCAACTTTACAAAGTACATCCTAGGAATCTCCTCATTTTACCAATGAGGAAGCTGAGCTTAGAGAAGTTGAGGAATTTGCCCAGAGTGACACTGGCAAGTACAAGGGGACTGTTCTTGCAGTTCTGCCTGCCACCAGAGCCTCCACACATCACTCATCACCGCTGTGCTACCAAAACTAAAAATGAAAAAGTATCTACCAGATATTTTCATACCATAGAAACAGTTATAGGCGTTAGTGAGATTACTGGCTGTACTTAACACCCATAATAATTTAGAAGCTATAGTGGTTTGGTTTGGTTTGGTTTGGTGTTTGGAAAGTGGACCCATAGAGCACTCAGATCTAAACTTAATGTCCTCAGCTTAATCAGTGTCACGTCCAGTTCCACAAAACTGCCCCAGACATGGAGGTACGAAGCCAAGGTTGAGTTTCAGGGTGTTCAGTTCCCAAAGAACTGGCTTCCAGCCCAGCTTCACCAAACTGGGTGGCTTGGGGTTCATTTACTTACCAAAAAATGGAAACAGTAATATCCACACCGGAGGACAGTTGTGTGGCTGAAAGGAGCCATCATTGGTGTGAGCCTAGTAAATAGCAGATGCACATCAGGATACTCAGAAAAATGGAAGTTGGTGAAGTTTATACTGCTTCACTGCCTTATCTTTGCACCTCACATGAGCCTGGCACATAGTAGGTGGTCTGTTAAAGTACGTGGACTCAATCAAGTTGATGTTAATTAACTGAATTGAAGCCCACCCCACCCCACCCCAGTCTCTAGCATCTCTGTTACATGTCATGCCCCTGAACAGAACTAAGATTGTGGTTGCACTAGAATTATTTTAAATGTTAAACAATGCAGTTATTTTACTCAAATAGTCCATTCTTCACATTACCTTTGATTTTGTGTTTCTCCAGCTAAGTGCTGATTTTTCTTTTTAATAAGGAACAAAATCAGAACTATAGTGAAAATTGGTGTGTTCTAACAGAGAAAAGACTCTTTTGTTTTAATTTACAAAATGTTTCACCTGCGTTTCTCTGGCAGATGCAAACATTTGGTTTCAATAATCTTTGAGATCAGGGTGTCTAGTCATGACACAGTTCTGAATATAGAACTGTCATTGCTTAATGAAAATCTTTAAGTATCTCCGGAACATTATTTTTTGGTACTGTGCTGAACATTGTGATTTTTTTTTCATGCAAGCAGGATTAAAACTGCCCTTTGTAGAAAGCATCGGTAACTTCCATTCAGCCCGCACAGTAGTAGGAAAGGAACCGGGTTTTCTATAAATGTGTGTGCTGCACAACCCATACCTCCTCCACAGTCCCCCAGATTCAGAGTTTGATGGTAGGCACGCTGTTAAAACGACTAGGCTGGTTTTGAGAACACCAGCTTAAGAAGAAAGTAAAAATTACTTTGAAATCTACAATAATTTTTTCCATTTAAACAAGCAGCACTTTAACCCTCAAAGTGCCTAGCATCTGGGGGTGCCTTGTGGTTTCCAGTTGATTTCATTCTCCTGTTGACCAAAGGCTAGTTTTGTCTCCAAAGTTGAAAATGTATGGGTGTACATTCCAGGGCTAAAAGGCTGTGGTGAAGATAATTGAATTGTTCTTCTTCAACAAAGGATCTTGAATCAACAACCTCCTGTTAACAGCTTCTCCTGTGAGGGGCACTTAGGTGGAGTCGGGTCATGGAGGTCTTGCTGTCCCCAGGGACCGCAGACCCCACCTGCCAGGTCTTTGGGCTGAAGTTTGGGCTTGACAAACTCGGTTTGGGTACGGCCTTTTGGTTTGCTTTGTCCCACCTAAAACTAAATGGAAAATAGCTCTGCGTCTTTGAGGAGAGATTCCAGAGGGTTTTCTCTCAGGCAGGATGCGGAGGCCAGTGGGGAAATGCCACAGAGCTGCCGTATGTGTAGGGTGGTCCGTTTGCTCCCAAGGCAGAGCTTCTGTGCTGATTTGCAAAGTTGCCCGTGCACCGAGGGTCAGCCTCTGCCCTTTCTCCATCCCCTCAGCTGCCAGCGGTGGCTTTGGTGACCAACCTTTGAGTGTGTTTAGTGAATTTCTTGCCGCTCAATTAGTACTTATCTCATGGTGCTCGCGATGTCCCAGCCAGGGAACCTTGTCCCCTAGAACAGCCAAACCTGCCTGCTACCGCCGCTACCATTCCTGCCCCGACGCCCAAGGCTGGAGCAGCCGAGAGTCCACTACCCTGTAGAACAGAGTCCTGAAAGCCAAGATCCTAGGAACTCAAGCAGGACATCGGCCCCCCCTGCCAGGTGGCTTTATGAAAGGACAGGCGGCATGGAGAAAGTGGTGGAGGCGCAGAGCTGGAGAGAATTAGAGCAAGATTCTACTTCTCCCTGAGCTTCCGTTTCCTGCCTTTGAATGCACTTAGGGGTCAGGGCTGGTGAGGAGGAGGGATGAAGGGAACAGTGATTCTGTTTCTCCAAGGTCATGTTTGGATTCCTCAGACTTATCATGGAAAAGTTCTAGCGAGTCCTTTTTCTTTAGACTTATAACGAATTCAGGGGACCTCGAGTGTTGGTCTGTGGGCTGAACAAAACCAGCAGGTGTGGGGTTTGATTTTTTTAAAAAAATTGTTTTGGTCTTTCCAGTGTTTAAAAAAAAAGTAGAATTCATTGCCAACATGTAAAACTCAGGTAATTTTATGTGAAAGTGTGTCAGTTCAACTTCCAATGAATATCTCTAGAAGCCATGACACCCGGGGCCCACACATGGCTGCAATCACCTTGCGCCGAGCGGTGCCGTCCACCAGAACTTTCTGTAGTGGAGGAAACGTTGCATCTCTGTGCTGTCCAGAGTGGGAGCCACTGGCCACACATGATCTTGAGCATTTGGTGTGTGGCTAATGCAGCTGAGAAACTGAATTTTTAAAAGTTTAATTAATTCCCATGCAAAATCACCACATTTAGCTCATGGCTACCATTTGGGACAGGTCGGGTTTAAAGCTGAGTGTCACTTGGTGCCCATTTGGACTGAGCATGCCCTCTGCAAATGGCCACAGCTGCCACCAGGCCTGCTGCCCTGCCCTGCTCTGGACCTCTCAGGCCATTTCACGTCCTTAAGAAGCAGAATGTTTGAATAGTGTATTTTCTAAAAGTAAATCTTTGAAATATCTGCCACTCCCCTCACCCTCCACTCTTTCCTTTATCTTAATTTAAACATCTGGGTCTTGTACCCACAAAAGACTCATTTCCATTGAAGCCCAGGAGCTGTGATCATTAAAATTGTCACCCACCAAAGCAAAACCCTCTCTGCATGAATTCATTTCCTGATCCCCATTACTCACTTCTCTCAGCCTTGCAAATGACTTCTACAAAGTCAACTGGGTAGGAAAATCGCTCCCGTAGAGATGCAGCAGCCGGTTAGGGAAGCAAGCCCATTAACCCCACGGAAGCTGAGCCAGGTATCTGCAGAAAGTCAGAAAGAAAAAGAGCCGACCCTGCATAACTATTTTCACATGCCGCACAGTGGGGGTAGTTGCTACTTTCAGAGTTTGGCCAGATGTCCTGCCTTTGTGCAGAGCTGGGCGTCCATGACCACTTCTATTGCCGTCTGGAAAATTAATACCAATCCAGAAATGCCAATTTAGAGCCAATACCAACCCAGTTGGAATTGGAAGTGAAATTGTAGGCTGGAAAGACCCTGGAGGTCAACTGATTCTACCACTTCATTTTGAAAGAAAGAAACTCCCCCAGAAAGGTTAAATGACTTGTCCACAGACATAGGAAAAATTCCTGGAGGAACCAGGCCAGAAAACAGGTCCTTTGGCTCTTTACCCAGTGCTTGTTATTGCTGTCTGCTTTCCCCCATATTAACAGACGGGAAGCGAGAATTAGTGAAGCCAGGCTTTATGTCCTGTTCATGTCACCATCCCTTAATCTCCAGCATTTTGCCAGAGGGAACATTTTGCATTCCGCATGGGAGGGACACCCTCTAGGGCTTTGGCCACTGCTTAGGGGGTGCCCCACCCAGTGCCCCCCCCCCAAGTGGCTGTGCAGAGGGCAATCTGCAAAGAGATTAGATTCAACATCATTGATCCCTGGCTCGGGTCTTTCTGCTAACAGCTCTGAAGTGGCTGAGTTCTGAACTGTACACTTACAGAAGGGACTTACATGTTTAGCCTCAGAACTGATGAGTAGCATGCAAAACCGGGCAAGAGCACCCCTGCCTGATGGAACCCAGCCTTTCCCTTACAAACAGACACTTCTTCAGGACTCTTTGTCCCCAAGTAATGGTGGTGGGGGAAAAGAATGTTGAATCCTTTTCAGTCGTTCAGAGACAGTTCGTTTGCATAGTAGGTTCCTGTAGTGTCTCTCTCTCTCCTCTGGCAGCTGCCCTGCAGGACTCGAAATAGAGAAGGAAGGTTGTGACCCCATTTCACCATAATTCCATTAAAATATTTGATTTTCTTAATATACATTTTTTTCTGATTCAAATTGTTGAGTCAATTTGTTTGGTTCGGAGGCCAAAAACTCGCACCTGCAAGCCAAATCCAGTCCCCAGGTGTTTCGTTGGTGGGTTTTGTTCCTCAGGGTGATTTAGTTGCCAATATTAAAAAACCAGGAGACTTCATATGAAAATTCTACATGTCTGGCTTTCTCTTTAAAAAAAAAGAACTGGAGACACTGCACCCACATCCCTGCCTAGCACAAGCCCTCAAAACAAGAAGTGACATCCCACTCAGTAAGGCTGTGTTCATTTCAGTCCCCATGCAGGTCGCTTACTTGTGTGACAAGTCTCACTCCCACAGACAACTGAGTTTGTACTCCTGGATTAGCCCAGAAGGTTGTGCAGAGTGGAAATTTATTTGTATCAAAGATGTTTCTCCCCTTCTCACCTGCAAACTCACCTGTCTAGCTATGTAAATGGGAGGTCACCCTTTCGTCCTTGGCCCATGTGGACATCTTGGCATGATGGCACTTGCCTGGTTTCTAAATAATATAGTGGACAAGACTGTCCAGGGCCCCAGGTATAGACGATGATATAGAATTGGGAGACCAAGGCCATCTCATTCATGTGGTCACTTAAGGTACAGTTTATAATTAACTCCATCATTGAAGGCAGTTGAACCATTCTGAATCACCACTAGGCAGTATCTGTGATCATCTCTATAAATGGGTAAGGAGTTCTTCAGACTCAAGGGACCCAAAACGCTGCGGCGTCATGAATACTCACGCCATCGCGCCTCTCACTGAGCAGTGGCAGGTTTGAGGATTCATCTTTCTCTCTTGATCTTCTACTTTTTAACATTTGTTGGCGGCATTATTTTTTTTCTTTTAACACCGAGGCTCTGCTGAGTGGATGGAGATGAATTTCTGCCTGTCATCATATGAATATATAATGAAAGATGAACCAAAGACAAGCCCTTTTGTTAAGGAGTCCGTATCATCAAAGGCCCAAATTGGCAGCTGATTGTTTTTATTTATTTCTGTAGGTTTTACATGACACCTGGAGACCATTTAAAATGTTACTTGGCGGTGAGAGCTGTGTGTTTAAAAATAACGCTCACCCGGTGCCAAATCACTTTAGAGCTGGGTACAAATATTGAGACAAAAACCCCAGCTGTTATTGCTTTGGCTGCTAACTTGAGGTGTCAAATGAGAGCTCAACTGCTATACGTCAGTGAATAAGGCCCCTTGTGAGATCATTATGTTTTCTAACAGTTGAGAGTAATGGACTAATCAGTGCAGCATCAGTTGTTTTCATTATATGCCCACACAATGGTTATGAGCTTTAATTTAAACGGTCCACAGGGAGATCAAGGAACTCAGTAACACGCAGCACCCAGGCGAGTCCAGGCGAGCGAGCGATGTGCAAGAGGCGGCTTCCCACCTCGTCTCCCCGTCCCTCCTTCCCACACCTCTCTTGTTCCGCCCACCTCCTGTGCCCTCAGAGACCTGTGGCTCCTCCAAGCAGGCAAAAGATAAGCTTTTCGTGGGGAGCAGAGCTGTACTCTTGGTTCTTCGGGGATTCTTAAAAACTCTAATCAGCCCATCCAACATAAGGGCCATTGTGTCTTGGCAACATGTAAACGTGTTAGCCAAACCTTGACCTCAGAAGGCTTTGAGACCCAGCCGCCCTCTCTTCTCTGTAGCCTGTCCCACCCCGCCCTCGCGCTCTGTGTCGGAGCAGCCGGGAGGGAGGGTCGTGTGCGCCGCTGCCTTGGAGCAGCCCCCCTAGCCAGGCAAACCCCGCGGTCCCTGCCACCTCAAAGGCAGTACAGGGTGAGTCCACCACAAACTGACAGGATTCGCCTCCACCTTGGGAAGACACGGACATTGGGCAGTTAGCAACTGCCTGAAGGTAACCCTGCAAGAGGCAGTTTTGTGTAATGGTTAAAAATACAGGTCCTGGTATCACATCTCCCGGCCTTGAATATTGGCCCCACGGCTCTGTAACCTGTGTGGTCTGGGCAGAGTTCACTGAGCTTTCTGGGCTTCCAAATGGAAATAACAATAGCATCTCAGGATTGTTGGGAGAATTAAATGAGATAATGTATGAAAAGTGCTCAGCCTGGTGCTGGCACATAGCGAACACTTAACAAGTAGTGCAGCATTATCACTGCTATTATTATGGATGTCATGGACATCTTTATTGGCAGATCTTGGCAAGCCCACTTCAAAGCAATATCCTTTACTAGTCCAGCTCATTAGAGGGGAGTAGAGAGTTCACGGGGGAACCTGTAACATCTGTTTAGATTTTCTCAAAGGAGGCATTACTACATCCCCCTCCTTCCTGATTTCTGGAGCTTCCTAGAGCCTCCGGGGCAAATCAGAGCAGCACACAGCTGGGAGAGAAAGACAAGTTCAGCCATGATAGGAGGGACACAGTGCAGGGAGCTTCATCTAAAAGTGATGGGTACTGAGGAGGAGGTCTGAGAACAACCTGAGGCCCTGAGCTGGGGAAGAGGCTTAGGGATGCTTCTCTAACCTGCGTGGGCCGACTGGCCAACTCAGTGTGTTCTCCTGGGGCCAAGCCCACAAAGAGAAACCATCTACACATGTTCTAATAGAGCTGAGTCGGCCAGTAATGTTCACATTCCTAGGACCTCGGAGAGGGTTTTAGGGCCTGCTCATCCGCAGTAGGCCCGGACTCCCAGTGCCATGATGACTGCCAGTCGGCAGTCACCTAGCAAGACCACGAAGACCAGTGTTGCTTTGACATGTGAGCCAGAGAGAACAGGGACCTGAAGACAACCCCAAGGATCTGCAATGTCCTCAGTTTCATTCCTCGCTGCCCTGCCTGCCTAAGCCGTGAGCTCCCCACCGCTCCCCTTTCATCCACACGCTGCCAGGACCCCTCTGTGCCCGTCATCCCCCCTGCAAGCCGTGTAGGTATTTCTTGCAGGGTCCAGCCACAGTATGTACACTCAGCTGCTCTTCAGGAAAGGGGTCTGCCCATTTTGGCTGTGTCTATCTCTGTGAATTCGATATAGGCACTGTTAGAGATTGCTCTTTCTTCCAGTCTTGGCGTGCTAGCCATTGGACACCCATATTTGTAGGTACAAGTCAGGGCATCTCTGGGTCCACTTAAAATAGACATCCTCTTGCCATGGTGGCTGATGACTCAACAAGAGTCTCCTTCTTGGGCACCATTAAGGAGAGAACCACCTTGCTTACCTAGACTTAGGGAGAAGCCAGCCTACCTTGAGACAGCCATGAATGGGCCAGTCTCCCAAGAGGGTCTATCTGACCCGAGGAGTCTGGGTCCCCTTCTATGTTGAGGGTAAGAGGAGGGCTTCCAAGAGTACCCCAGGAGGGTTGACATGCTGGGAGGCTGCAATGGCACTTACTGCAGATGCCTGATTTTGCAATTATGTGATACATGCTCACAGATAATATTGTTGCATTAGAGCCAATTACATGGTGTTATGGACACACAACATGCAGATTACACCCAGAGCCAGGAAAGCACAGAGTGATAAAGCGATGGCCTAATCGGAGGAGACAGAGGGAAATGTCAGCCTTATTAAGGTTGCCAGGGTGGCTTGGCGGCAGCTGGACATAGTTCCTCTGGATCAAAGATGGCTGACTTGAGTGATGCAAGGGGAGCCGCATGTTCACACTCTGCAGGGAACAGTGGAGGCCTGGGGGCAGAAGCCGAGTAGGATCCCTCCAGGGTGGTTACCACCACCACTATTGAGGACTGGCTACCATTTCAGAGCTTAGGCCTCTTTCTTAGTGGGAGAACACCAAGCCCTCCACCAAAGAGGCCTTCGATCCCAGTTGTAGCAAGAAAGCATCTTATATACGGCTCTCTACACTTAAGGTAAAGGCTCTGTTCTTAGCTCTTTCCCTAATTCAGTGGTTTTCAAACGTGAGCTTGCATGAGACTCCTCTGGAGGGCTCATTAAACACACAAGGATGGGACCCATCCCAAGGTTTCTGTGTTTCTGACTCAGTAGATCTGGGTGGGGCCTGAGAATAGGTACTTCTAGCAAGTTCCCAGGTGCTGTTACTGTTACTCTGGGGACCACATTTTGAGAACCACTGCCAAAGTTCCTTCCACACCCAACCGAAGGCGGAGTCACCTGCCCTGTCTCTTGAACAGGACCTTCTCCATGTTCTGGCTCCATCTCGGCATTGCAGGTTCCGAAAGCATCGGGACCAGTCTTCTGGTTGGGAGTTAGACTGCCTGATTTTGAATCCCAGCTCTATTAACTGCCACTGGGGGGGCTTCCTGAAAGTGTTTTTGTTTGAGATTTTAAGTTTCGAAAGCCTCTGACCTAACCCCTCTTCTTACTAAGCAGTTATGTGACTTGCCCAGCATGTTACACTTAATCACTGGCAAAGGCAGGACCGGGATGGTCCAGTTCTAGAGCAGCCAAGGGCCAACAAAGGGTTATATATACCAGATAGTAAATATTTTAAGCTTTGCAGGCTATATGGTCTTTGCTGCAACTACTCAGCCATTGTCATTCGAAAGGAGCCATGGACAATACAGAAATGAGCGAGTAAAACCTTTTTTACAAGAACGGTCTGCATTAGCTGGGATGTGGCCTGTGGGCAGTTGTTTGCCAGCCCCTGACGCTGACCACTGTGTGAATCTCATGCATTACTCATTGCTGGGGAGCCCTTGTCTTGCCTCTGGACCCTGGTATTTAGCTGAGAAAGACGCCGCGCAAACTCTTTCGGGGTACCAAGGTTCTATTTGGGCACTATGGAAACAATAGTAATTTCACTCATCCCTAGTAGCCCGGAAAAAAAATGTAATACCTCTTTTCTAGTGCTCACACTTGAGAGAGAATGGGGTCCACAGGTAGGAGTAGCATTGTCCACATGGATCGTTTTAATATGGAAAATGATTCCTTTTCATGAGGCATTTATGCTCCGATAATGGCACAGCGGGAGAACAGCTGTACACTATGCAGGTCAGAGTGAGACTCGATATAAATGCAGTATTTATGGTGAGGCAAGGACTTTACAGGAGAGAAATGGGAGGTAGGTAGACTGTCTTTTAAATCACATGGGGAGGGAAGGGCTTTGTTTCTAGTTGACGCTGAGATGCTCGTTCAGTAGCTTGTGCTGGTATGAAAAGGGGGAAGCCAGGACAGTCCTGAAATGTATAGAATTAACTTGACCCTGAACTTGAGCTTGAAACTTGATGGAAAGTGCTGAATTACAAGTATTTACTTAGGGGAAAACCTCTAACCACTACCTGGGTAATTTGGGGGGAAAAGCACATTTTTTCAAAGTATCTCCAAAGGAGCAGAGCAGTGAGGTGGAAGCTACAGTCTGGGACAATAGCCCCCTCAGTAGATGGAGGTAAATAAGATGAGGCTGACAAGGTCACCATAGCTTAGCACGGGCCAACAATCCGACTGGGGCAGCGGGAGGGGTGCTGTGGTCAGACCCAGCCTTGTATTTTTCTATTGGTTAATCTCCAAGGAGGTGTATAGCACAAGAGGCACCAGGAGGCTTACGCAGATATTTCTACCTTTGGGTGCTGGGGTAGAGATGACAGAGACTATCCACACTGGAGTGACAAACTAGACCCAAAAGTAGGGGGCAGTGGGCAAATGGGGCCAGTGGGTGGTAAAGAAAGAACAAGTCCTGAATCCACCAGGAGCTCATGTGGTTCCCTCAGTAATTCTCATAACTTTGCTTAGCCTCCAATTCCTCATCTCTAAAATGGGGGTAATAATTCCAACCTCAGAGTGCTACAAGTATCAAATGAGATAGGAAACGGGGTTGTCAGCTGTAAAGGACTAAACAAACACAAGCTATGACAGCAGTAGCTAAGGACCACTGGATGCTGATGTGAGCCAGGCAGGGTGCTAAGTGCTGTATGTGCCTCGTTCCAAAGGCTGGATAACGGCTCCCCGGAGATGTCCACGTTCTCATCCCAGAAACCTATGAATGCTACCTTACATGGCAAAAGGGACTATGCAGATGTGACTAAATTAAGCGTCCTAAGGTGGGGTGGGAGGGGTTATCCTGGATTGGTCAGGTAAGCTCTAAATGGAATCACAAGGCTCATCATAGGAGGGAGGCACATCGCAGCGAGTAGCAGGAGATGTGACAACAGAAGCAAGAGATGGGAGTGATGCAAGGAGGGGCCCATGAGCCAAGGGACATGAAAGCCATAAAAGGCAAGGAAACAAATCCTCCCCCGGGAGCCCCTGAAAGATACGTAGCCCTGTGAACCCCTTTTAGATTTCTGACCTCCAAGTTGTCAGAGAGTAAACGTGTGTTGCTTTAAGCCACTAAATCCGTGGTCATGTGTTGCAGCAGCAACAGGAAAGTAATACAGGCCTCGCTCCTGGAGTCAGGCTTGCTTGGATTCAAACCTTGGCGCCACCAGTTGGTTCATTCCTGAGATGGAGATGATAACAAAGGTCCCTGCCTCGTGGGGTAATTGGAGGAATTAAATGAGATGGCGCAATGTAGTGCCCTTCGCCCAGGGCCTGTCTGGCATGCAGTCAGCTCTCAGTTAATGCTGGCAATTATTAGTAACATCTCATTTAATCACCACTAAAGCTCTACGAGAGCAGTGCTCTTATTATCCCCACGTTACAAAAGAGGAAACTTAATGAGATTAAGAAACTTACCCGTCATTGCGGAGGCTGCAAGTGGGAGAGCCAGAATCTAAACCAGGTCTGCGCCTGCAAGGCCCACACTCACAACTCTGCTGCCTTGGGGTTAGAACAACGATTTCTCCATCGAAAACTAGCTACTTAGGCGGGGGCACGAGAACCAGAGAGAGCTCAGTGCTGTGTGCGTGAGCAAAAGCTGCCAAGACTAGAAATCAAATAAATCTGTGTTTATTAGGGAAACAAAAACCATAGCGGCCGTAGGGATCGGCATCCGAGAGGTTACCAACCCCCTGACGTCCCTGGACTGGCCAGCCCCAAGCAGCAAATCATGAAAGTCTGGATACTGTGTTTAGTCATTTGGGTTCTGGAATAATTGCTATTATCGTAAATGTTTTATAGCTCTCATTACGACTCACATTTAAATATCAGTGTAGTAATACATTCATAAGTCATTGCTGCCGGACTGCTGCCGGATGCAGTTACGGTTGAAGCCCTGCGTATAACTGCACCATGCATGCAGCTAAATTAGAGCTCGGCTATGAAGTCCACCTGGAGTTGAGGGGCTGGGCGTGGTCCGAAAGAACCCCCTTCTCTGCAAAGGCTTCTTGCTCGTTGTCTTTGCAAGATGAGGAGGATGCTCATATATTTTATCTGATGGTCCACAGTTAGTCCACAACCCTAACTTCATACCCCCCAAGTCTGGAGCCCACAACTCTGAGATGGATAGAAGGGGAAATGAAAGCATCCCTTCTGCCCTGAAGCATTTCTATCCAGTGCAGAAGGTGGGGGGCATAGACCTCGCCCCCAGGAAGCTCTCTGACAAGGCCCAGAGCCTGTTCTGATAGGAATGACAAGTCCTTCCTGTTGTCTGATGAGGTTTTCTGAAATCTTTCTGGATGGACAGAGACAGGGTGGATACTACCCACATACACACACAGAAAAGAAACAAAACAGCTGAGAAGGTTCAACTTCATAAAATGCCAAATACCTACATCGGTGCATTAGTGAAGTTACAAAGCAGGCAGACGCAGGCAATGTAGATTTGAGCTGTTTGTTCTTTTTTACCGCACTATACACCTCACATAGTGCCAGGCACATAGTAGGTGCACAATAAATATGGGAGGGAGGGAGAAAAAAGAATTACGTCCTGCACCTTTGTGTAAACAGACTTCCTCCTGGCCTTATAGGCCAAACAAATGATGATTGTCCCTGGGTGGGAGTGGGGAGGTTGAGGAATAGTCTGGGGTGAGGGAAACGTGATCCCTGGAGTCCCACAGTGGACTGGAGCCTGGGGAAGGAATCTGTGCAGGGTCCCTTGGGTGGGGTCGGCATGGGGACCACCGTGCGCTGGGTGAAGCTCTGTTTCTCTTTCCATGGGGGTTGGAGTCGGGGGGGAATAGAAAAGACCAGGACAGCATTAGATCCCCTCCACCGATGTCACTAAAATGCAGCCTCCATTTATTGAGCATGTGCTACATCTAAGCCTTTAACCAGCCTATGAAGGAAGTTCCGTTACCTGCTTTCTTCCACAATGAAGAACCTGTGGGTAAGAGATGTTGATAACTTGCCCAAGGCCACACAACTAGGGAACAGTAAGACTCGATTTGAGCCATGTGTGGACCGGGGCCGTGGGGCTACAGCGATACGCAAGACAGAAAACACGCCTCCCTTTGCAGAGCTTATTCTGCAGCGGACACTTGAAGGGGAAGACGATGTGTTTGCCAAGAGCCAAGGGCGGAAGAAGTCTGCTTAACTGATGAAGGCTTCCAAAGAAAGGCTCCTTCCCGGGCCAGTGGGGGCCAGTGGAGACCCAGGAGAGGACAGGAGGAATTGGGTTGTTGAGAAGGGGATGGCTGACGTGGCCCTGCGGGGAGCAGAGGGAAGGGCACAGGAAGGATCGTACCCAGGGCTGCATCCAGCTCGTGCTCAGTGAGACAGGCGTGGGGTCAGAGAGCTGAGCCCAAGGCCCGCCTTGCGCACGTGGTGGTGTCTCTCCATCTGGGTCATCGCTGAACTAACCGACCTGAAAGGCCCTCCTGCCATGTAGCATTTCCGGCTCTGCAGACGCTGCCTTGGTGGCCGTGCTTCCCCTGGGCTTCCATAACAGGTCCCCGCAGAAGGCTCAGCCTGGGCTGGCCTTGCCTGATTTCATTCTTCGGCATCCTTATTTCATTCTGGCTCATTTATGGAGCTCACACCTTTCTCCTTGCTGTTCCCTGTACAAAAGTACCCGTCAGCACCCACATCGCACCATAGGAGTTCCATCGTGGTCGTGGAGATGCACAGGAGAGAGGAGACGTCGTCCCTGTCCTCACAGACTGGCTCGAGATGAGATGTGCTTGAACATCGTGCGTGAGGCGACATACGCGATGGACGGGGCACGGAGATTGTGGCTAGAAATTGCTGGGTTCAAGTTCCATCTCCAGAGTGTAGCCGCTGTGGTCCTTGGGAAAGTCACTCTACCTCTCTGTAGCTCAGCCTCCTCACGCATCATACGGGGTCAGCACCTTTGTAGACTTGCGTGTTTCTAAGCAAAATCCCTATGTCTGTTTCCTCCTCTCTAAACTGAGGACAGCAATACGTAATTGGCATTGTAGGCGTAAGAATTGTAGATATTATAATGAAGCACTCGGCACATAGTAGGCTTTGGGGAGCGATACTGTTACTCGAGGTGGGTAAGCAAGTCCCGAGAGAGCAGCAGAGGGAAGGAGGGCCCCACTGGATGAAGGAGTCAGTGGGCGCTCTTGTCATCCGGAGACCTGCCCACTTGTCTTCAGCCGCCCCACTGGCCAGCCCGCTGCCGTTGACTTGCGGTGTCTCTTGCAGCCGCATGCACCCTCCCCCTACGTTCCACAGGCGTCCCGGTGCCTCGCCCACACTCCCCGTGCTCTCCCGGCTGACCATGTCCCTGTGCTCCCTGTCTCCGCAGCACCCTCAACAACAACAACATCAGCCGCATCCTGGTCACCAGCTTCAACCACATGCCGAAGATCCGCACTCTGTGAGTAAAAGGTCCTTGCTCCTTCCCCCGCCTCCTCCCCGTCTACACACCCAAAGTACAGTGCTCTAAGTGGCGTGTAAAGCCTGCCGTGCTCAGACTTGGCAAACGGCTCCTGTGTTCAAATGCCGCCTCCTTTGTTGGCAAGTGAGGGCAGATGCGGGGAAGGGTCACGGTGCCATCCGTGGTTCTGAACCACCGTTCTGCATGAGACGGACTCATTTCTCTTCACCCTGGACTGTGGGGGTTCTTCCTGTATTGTGTGTTTGTGTCTTCCGTCTTGATGGGAGAGATTATTAGCTTTGCATTGTTAGAGAACATAGAGAACTATGACTTAACAATTTACCATTTGCTTAGCTAATGTCACGGACCACTGGCAGTTCTGTCATGTTGCCAGTGGTTACGTGGTTTCCCCTGGGAACGGTGCAGGAGAAGGAGCACCAGTCCGCCCCTCCTTCTCTCCTTTCCACCCGGCCCCTGCTCGCCTGCTGCCTGGCTGATACCTTGACATTAGAATGCAGTAATTCTGATTCTTGGTTCTTTGTCAGGAATGTCTTGGGTGGGCTTAAGCCTTCCAGAGCGTATACTCAGGAAGCAAATCTCCCTGTGACACCAAACACCAAGAGCAGCTCTAGTGCCCTTGTGACCCGGGGAACTCCCCTCTGTTCTCAGCCAGAAACCTGTCTGTCGGTTTCTCTGCAAATGGGCTCTGGTGGCCTTTCCAAAAACGCTTAAACTTGATGCTTGGCTTGTACTGGTAGAACCTCAGTGGCATTTGCATCACAGCCATTGGGGAAAGCCAGGTCCAAGGGTGCTTAGCAAGTACATTTGGGGCCAAGGCAAAGGGCTAAAATTCCTGTGGGGCCGTTTATTAGCCCTGTGTCATCCGTTCCATCCTCTATAAATAGGGGTGGTGGTGAAGATCAGATGAAATTAGATACATAAATTGCCTGGCATGTGATAGACAATACAGAATATTGATTGCTCTACCATTGTTATTATCACACTGTTTATCCAGAAATCTGGACAAAAGTTCCAAGCAACCAGCTTATCTGTGCTCCCCGAGCAACGCAGAATCCATGAGATTTGAAAAATCCTTAGAGCAGTGGTTCCCAAAGTGGGATCCCTAGGCCAGCAGCATCAGCATCACCTGGAACTTGTTAGAAAAGCATGATTTCAGGCTTCACCCCAGATCTATGGAGTCAGAATC
The DNA here is from genome assembly GCA_008086735.1 of Cheirogaleus medius. NCBI lineage: Eukaryota > Metazoa > Chordata > Mammalia > Primates > Cheirogaleidae > Cheirogaleus > Cheirogaleus medius. The sequence goes on from VBSM01000565.1 coordinate 4,728,909, forward strand.
TCTGGAAGTGGACACAAACAATCTGTTTTTAACAAGCTTTCCAGGAGATTCTAAAGTTCATACAGTCTGAGAACCACTGCGTTTATGAGAAAGCAACCAAAGAGGCAATTTCGAAAGAAGGTGATACAGAGCACCCCAAGAAGGACCAGAGTTTGGAGTCAGGCAGACCTGAGTGTAAATGTGAGCTCTGCCCCTGGCTTCGGCGAGTCTCTCATCTCTGTGCTTCAAAGAAAGTGAGTTAGCAAATGCTCACCTCTCAGTGGTGACACTGAAGCACACTCTAACGTGTACTGTGCCTGGCACATGCTGTGTGCACAACCAATACTAGTTATTGTAAAGAGTAATAATAATCCGAGCCCAGCTTCCATCTTTGCTTCCCAAATTCTTCCTTGGATCCATCATATGATAGCATAACTCAGATAAGAAAAATCTGTTCTTTCCTCTCCCTCTTAAAAAGAGATGGTGCAGTCATGGAATTTTAAGGAGATGCTGTTTGGTCTTCAAAAACTTCTTCAAAGTTCCCAGCAAAGCACACATGAGCTGGGGAAAGAGTCTGGCCTGGGGCTTCTGCGCAAGAAGCGGAAAGTGAGGGTGCCCGGCCTGCAGTGTCCCCAGCAAGTGGGTTGCATGGAAGAAAGGTGACTCTCCCCTGCCGAAATCCGCAGCCCAGATCCTGCGGGCTGTTCTGTGATTATCCTCCCTCTTTGCTGTTCTCAGTTCAGGAGCAGCAATGCCAGAAGCTGGGCTGGTTCCATGGGAGCTGGGGGGCAGGGTTAGGCCTGGGTCTTGGGGGCTTTGTTTGGTGTGCACTGGGGAGGGGGAAGAGAGCGTGAGGGTTTTTTTCCCCTTGTTTCTGTTGTCATTCTTCTCTGCCGTCCTGAACATTCATCTGATGAGTTTGGATCAATCAATCAATCTCAGCTGTTCGCCTTGCTCCCTGCTTGCTGCCATTTTCTCTTTAGTTTAATTTCAGAGATGGCTCTGTACAGAACTCCCTGGAGACCTGAGCTGACTAATCCCCCTTCACTGTAATTAAAGTGTGCGGGATGGTGGGGGGGACGGCTGGTGGTGGTGGAGAAGGAGGGAAGAGGAGAGAGGAAGGAAGTCATAAATGGGATTTCTAAAGGAAAGCTTTTATATTGAATTCAGAAAGCCACATTTTATAGAGAATGAACACTGACCCTCTCTAAAAGGATTTGCTGGAAATTTAATTTAGCGTCTGTGGCTAAAAGGCACCTTTTAAAAATTGGCATTTGTATTCATTCACCTTATGTTCTGTAAAGGTGGTTTCAGCCACATGGAATATGATGTGTCCACCAGCAAAAGATTGCAGAACAACATGCAGGAACCACCCAGCCACCTCGAGTGCTTTGGTGTCTAATTAAGAAACCATGGCCTGGTACAGGCAGGACCATGGGTTGGTAAGAGACTGAAATCTGGAGCTAGTTTCTTCTAGCTTATAATAATCGTAACAATAGCAAACATTTCTTCAGTGTTCTACCGTGTGCCAGGCCTTGTGCTCAGCACTTCCCATACATCATTTCAGTGCTCACAACAACCCTAGGAAGGAGGCACCACTAATATCCCCATTTTACAGATGAGAACACTGAGGCACAGAGTTAAATTGCTGCCTAAAGTCAGAAAGCACAGAGCCAGTGTCAGACTCGGGCAGTTTTCCATCAGAGCCTGAGCTCACACCATCAACATGAACAAAGGCAGAAGAGCAGGTGCCGGGTGAGAAGAGGGAGGGGAGATGGGAGCTTCCACACAGCCCAGGAGCCCACGCGGGCCACCCTCGCTTGTGTCATTGCCATCACACCTCACCAAAAGTATTGAAAGTAATTAAAATAATGTTCCTTCTCACTCCAGAGGATTAGAACTACGCCTGGCAGTGCCCGAGCTTTATTAATAATTTCATGCTCTCCGTGATTATTTTTCTTTCAATATTAGTATTTGGGATGGTATTGCTCAATTTGATCTCCCAGACATGTGAAAGGCAAGAATCCATAAAATTCCAAGAGGTGGAATTGGAGCCCTGGGCTCCACTGCCTTGGGCTTTTGACAAGAGTGCTCATGTGGCTTCCAAATCAGTTTGGGTCCCTCTTTTGCATGTTCCTCCTGGGAGAGGAAAAATTCCTGCAAAGATGGACAAAGGGACAAGCACCATCTGTAACAAGGTTAAGAAGAGAGGTAGCTTGGGGCTGGCCGGCCAGTACCAAGAAAGAACCAACCTAATACAATCTTCCAAAGGGAAACCTCTAACGTTTTTATTATCCTGGAAACTGATCAGCGCAGTGAGGACCTGACTTACCTAAACGTCATTTTTGTCATCCCCTTGATCTCTTACCCTTGATTAGAACCGGCGGGGATTTGTTTGCATTGATCTGTGACCCGCCTCATACACCTACGCTCCTTGGCTCATGGTGAATCCCTGTCGCCCCAGTTTCCAGGCCTCACTGCCAACGAGGGCAACCACCTTCCAAACAAAAGCCAAACGCTCATGGAAAAGTTCTGCTTCGCGTGGAACACAAAAGAGCTGTACCCCAGCCTGCCTGTGCCACTGCAGCCTGCCTGTGCCCCTCTGTGTCCCACGGACACACCCACTGTCGCCGGGTCCCTAGGTAGCACTTGTACCCAGTGGAGGCCACCTGGCCATGGTATCCCCTCCTTTCCTTCCTGCTTTTAGGAAATAGCAACCAGCCGAACGTGCACTGCCACGGCTCCTCCCTGTTCCTGGCAGAAAGTGCTCTTGCTTGTTGAACAAACAGGTCTTGCTTTCTCTCCCAGAACTGAGGTCCTTCCCACCAGCTTAGGATTTGGGTCCCCTACCCCCACCCGTTCCCACCTATCCCACTTTTTTCTAAATTCCTGGCCAAGAGGAGGCCGTATTTGCTTCAGCTCAGGGGGTCTGAGCTTAGAAGTTCAAAGGGGAGAGTCGCTTGGGACCCCTATACTCACTGTACCTTGGGCCTAGGAGCCTGTGAAAATGCGTGCAACCTACTGGAAGATGCAAAAAGAAAATTACATCAAGATTAATGATTTTAAAGCAAAATCATAAAAATCTTTTCAAAAGCTTTTTAGCAGAAAGAATTGTGTGTTATGTGGGATATGGGTTCCTGCAGTCTGTCTGATGGGATGGGATCTGGGCTCCTTGAAGCACCAACGTGTCCAGTGGCCTGGCCCGCGTGGGTTTGTGCCCATGCGGCAGCAGGAAGGCTCAGCCAGCAGCAGCAGGAGCGAGTTTGCTCGTGGCCAGCGCTTGGCGATGTTGACCTTACGCTAAGTGGAGCGTGGTCAAGAGCCCTTCAGCTCTCTCCAGAGCCGCTCCCCTGGGCTGACACTCAGTGTTAACTGGCTTGACGCAGAGTGCCTGAAAGACCCAAGGTACGGCTGGCTGATTAGCACGTCCAGAATCAGGCATTTAAAATTTGCATCAGGAACCCAAGTATATGATCAGGTGGTGTGACTGAAACCCACCCGCCACCACGGCTAACGACCTAGGGGTGCAGGGAGTTTGGAAATGGGAAACCTCGAATAGACCTTGGAGAAACCTTCAGAAGCCCCTGGACATGCTCAGTTTGCCTCCCAAGAGGTGGAAAGGAAGTTCAGGTCATTTAACCAGACGGGATTCCCCTCAGAAGTGGAACATGCCACCCCTCCGGGGGTTCTTGTTCACTCAAGGGCGAAAAATTAATCTGGAATCACAGCTACTAGAAGAGCAAAGCCAGAGAGCCCTGGAACTGGTTAGAAAATCTTTTCAGAGTTACCCAAATCAGCCAGAACACACCAGAGGCACCTGCCCTTGGGGGAGGAGAGGAGGGGCACTGTGGCTTGCAAGGGTCTGGAGGGGACAACACCGTATTCAAGCAGGAGAACGGAGAGAAGGCTCACCCTTCCGTCTGCGCTCTGCTCAGCCCCGCAGGTGCACACGGTGGCATTGGTTTTAGGCCCAGCATACAGTGGGTTCATTGATGGAAACTCAGGGAGGAGATGAAGAGGGACCGCCAACAGGTGAAGGCAACAGCACAACTCAGCCACGGTGCCGCACAGACTGGGGCACCGAGATTGAGAAGCGTGTTTCATGCCAGCCGTGACTCACGCTAGCTAAAGTACTGAAATGTGCAAATGTGTGGCCCCTTTGTAAGTTTGACTGGAATAAGGATTGTCACTATAGTGGTGTCCCTCTCCCTCTCCCGCGTGCTGAGGCTTGCTTACGTGGGAAAGAAAAGGGTGGGATTGCCATTAAGAAACGGGCAGTTGCTCAGAACCCTGGGAGCACGCTTTGGGTGTGGCCTGGCAATGGAAGGGTTGAGGCCCCTGTCTCTCAGTAGTGCAGAGGGAGATGCTTCCCTGGGCTCCTGGGGGCTGTCACACTGGGGAAAGAGGCAACCGAGCTTTTGGCTACTCTGGCTGGCTAGTGGCAGCCTCACCACTTCATCTGTGACAGCGTCTTCCCTCTGACCCTCCCTTTCCCAGGCGCCTCCACTCCAACCACCTGCACTGTGACTGCCACCTGGCCTGGCTTTCAGACTGGCTGCGACAGCGGCGGACAGTCGGCCAGTTCACTCTCTGCATGGCTCCGGTGCACCTGAGGGGCTTCAACGTGGCGGACGTGCAGAAGAAGGAGTACGTGTGCCCAGGTGAGGTGCTCCACCTGCTCTCCCCTGCTGCGCTGTGACCCGCCACCCGGGAGCTGTCCCCACCTTCCCCTGGTCTTGAACACCCGTAGCCCAGAGCTTGGTGCAGAAGGAACCCCAGAGGTTGTCCCCAGTGCTCAGTAGTCACTTAAAGAACTTGGCTGTGCCTCAAGAGGTTTAAAGACAGAAGCTCTTGTCATCTGTTAAAGGAAAATGCTAAGGGAACTCATGAATCACTTTCTGAGCCCTGTCATCTAATGACGCAAAGAAACCTAATGTTTGTTCAGCCACACGTGATACGGAATCAGGTATAATGGAGATCTTTTAGCATTTTCTGAACACGATCCTGTTGCGTGTTGCTGTAGAAATTGGGAGACAGGATGACGTAAGCTGTGGCGTCAGCCTGCTTGGCTGGAAATCCCAGCTCTGTCCCGTAGTCGCGTGTGACTTTGGAAAGTCACCTTGTGTCCACAAAATGGAAATAATAATAGTACACAAGTCAGAGGATGGGTGGGAGGATTAAGTGAAATAATGCACATAAAGCACTTAGCATAATACATAACACTTGGTAAAAGCTAAGTAAGTGGAGCTTAATTATTGCAGTTTAGTGGGCCGAGCTAACATAAGAGTTTGATCTGTGGGTGACTGAAGTGAAATAGAAGCACAGGTTGCCTCATAGCACAGAAGACGGAACGGGGCAGACACATGACTGAAGGCTGCTCGAGCTCCAGGGATGGGCGGTGGCTGCGTGACCCAAGAACATCTCCCCAGAGGATATGGCGTTTACACCGGGTCCTAAATTTTGTTTGCTTGCTTGTTTGTTTTTACTTTTCATTGACCATCAACCCTTCCTTTTTCTGGTGGCAAAGAAGTAGAGCTAATCCCTTGACAAGAAAGAAAGAAAGAAAGAAAGAAAGAAAGAAAGAAAGAAAGAGAGAAAGAGAGAAAGGAAGGGAGGAAGGGAGGAAGGGAGGAAGGGAGGAAGGGAGGAGAGAGAAAGAAAGCAAGAAGTTGAGTTTCCCAAAGAGGTGTTTCAATTTCCAGGAACCCCGTCCTGGAACTGGGGCCCAGTGGCCTCTGAAGGCTGAGCCTGGGAGCTGCGTGCAGGAGGGAACAAGGACAAGAGGGAGATTAGCACCGGGGGGGGTCTCACTGAGGGTTTATTAAGCTCAGCACCTGCTGCCGGCTTCCATACGGCCAGGAGTGCAGACTGGCCCTCTTCTGCTCTGAGGCTGCATTTGCAACACACAGGAATTTTTCCCGAAGTGAACTTCCTCTTGTTCTTTGCTGCTTCCTCCTATCATGGTACTGCTTCATCATGTTATTTGTTATCAAAAAATATTTTAACATGTCTCACGCGGTACCTCCATAACTTCCTAGAGACACCCACTGAGAAATCACTTCCCATCAAACACATATAATAAAACTGTTTATCACACAGGCCCCATATTCAAATATAGTGACTATAATTACAGTAATTATTAGGCAAAGGGCGCAATATCGGCATAAGTGCCAGTGAAAGGAATAATTATAGAGTGCAGGAGTCATCCAAGAGCTAGTGAGAAAAACTAATTAGAGAGAATGTTAAAACACATCATTATAGGTGGTGCCAAGTTTAATGCGGTTTTACAGCCATGAGCGCCACTTCTTCAGGAAGACACTGTCCTGTCAAAGGAGCGGCAAGACGTTGCTTACTCAATGACAGTCAGGTTCCAAACCCAAGGGAGAAAGGCTGACCCTCCAAGTCCTGCAAAATATAAGGCCCCAAATCTCCTTCCTTTGCAAAGGCTACTCGAGCAGACAGGTAGTAATAGTAACAGAGCAGTTAAGCCCATTGCTTGTGATGGACCTTGTAGCTTCTGAATATGCAGCCAGGTGTCTTTTGAGGATATGAAAATTTAGTCCGAAGGCTCCAGACATCACTATGCTCTCCCCTGTGGTAGGAATTTAGGGCAGTGACATATTGGGACCCTGATGCATGAGAGACTCTCTTAAGTGCTCTCATGGCTTAAAAACAAGAATGCTGTGAGGGGTCACTTTCTGAAAAGGCTGAGGTTAGCTAGAATGCTCTGCGGCCCTGGTGCATTGAACATCTGTAACAAATGACCCACCACCATCGTTAGTGGGGTGAGGGAGGAGTACACCCTCCAAAGACCGCTCCTACCTCTGGAACGATGGTTAAGTCACTCAGTGAGGCTGAGAAGAGGTGTCAGAGGGTGCAGCGTGGGGGAAGGCTCGGTCTATAGCGTGCAGTCAGAGTGCCTGAGGTCCTACAGAGGGAGGTTGAAGAGATGAACCTATTCATGGACTGGCCGGCCCCCACGCGCTGCAAACGGATGGTGCGGGTCTGCCCCGCCACCAGGGCCCGGCAAGACATCAGAAGGAGGCAGTTTTGCGTGGACCCGACTGTGGCTGTTAGAAGCTGCCAAACCACAAATGCTCCTCATTCAGGCTATGGCCCTGATCACTCACAGAAGGAGAAATTCAGTCAAGAATAGAAAGCAAGAACTTCTCTTAAAAAAACAGAGGTCACCCACGCAGGAGAAGGAGAGGCACGGGGCACCAATTAAGCCATTCCTGCGTGTAGCTTCATTGCCAGCGGTCCCTGTCAAGGCAGCATAAGAAAAGCTCTCTGGGCCCTTACATGGTACCGAAAAATTCACCAAACACATGACTGCAGAGACAGGAGAGGGCTTTATCTCGCTCAGCCTGCGAGGGCCCTGCCTGCCCAAGTCCCTGATATCTCTCTTCAAATTAAACCCAGCTGTCTAGAGCGAGCCTCTTCTCCCCGGAAGCTCTGGAGATGGCTCCCTTATCGCGCCAGCTAACCCAGAAATGTACTAGCAGCGCACTTTGGCGAAATTCGTCTCCTCCGTCGACTGCACCCTTCCAGTCAAAGCCATTTATTTTCTTCCTCTGGGTAGACAATTGGGAATTTTCCACAAGGGTTGGGGAATATATCTTTATTTTATATTTTTGTTAACATCATTCTCTATGTCATATGACTTGACTACTTGGCTTCTTCCATCAGCTACAGCTAGAAGGATTTCAGTGAACTTTTCTTGTTTCAAGAGGAAGGCTAGGCCCTAGGGCTAGAAGAGTCTGTGGTCTATGCTTCTTGCTGCTTGGACCAGACCAGAACTTGATCACAGTTCATGATAACAGACCAGAGAAAAAGGTCACGTTATGTAAGTTGCAAATTGTTGGGGTTTTTTCCCCATCCTCATCTAAAGGGTTATTTTGGGGTTTAAATTCTAGGATTTATCTTTCATGTGTTAATTTCCTGGTACCTCAGTCAGAGAGAGTTTCTACTAGTCACAATTTGTAATTCAAGGTCATTAGTTAAATATTTGACCTCCTGAATCCATTATCTCTTTCCTTCGCTTGTCTTTGAACCCATTGATGTGTCCATCCGTTTCACACTTATCTGTCCTTGGCCTTGAACGTGAGATATCTTTTCACAAAGACACTAATCTTGTCTTGTGTAAAAAGTGCCTTACACTTTTTCAGGCGCTCCAGGGCCTAGAACAAAGCTTGATCCTAACAGTCTCTCAATAAACACTTCATTTATCTATTAAAAATAAAATATGCTTATCTTCTTGGAAATGAGAAACTTTCTTTTTTTTGTTCTTTTTTTTTTTTAAATTTGGGACTAGTTACTAAGTATAAAGATAATTAAGGTAAGCCATGACTAGCCACCCATCTCCTTAGGAGGTTTTAATTAAAATACCATAATTGGACATTGCAGGAATGAGATTATTAGGTTTATTTAGCCATTCCCAAAATTATCATGCCTCTGGTATTTAAATCACGTTCATTTATATTCTCATCATAATTGCTCCGGTCCCATTGTCATTGCAGTCTGTTGTTGGCTTTTGAAAGGCCAGAGGCCAGGAGGGATGCTTAATTTGAATACTGGAATTAATTTATTTCCATATATTCACAAGGCCATTGGAGTGCTTGATTCTGTGCACTTGCACTCCATCGGGTGAGGTTTTTTTGTTGTCATTTAAGGTTTCAAAAGATTTTGTAAATTTTTTTATGTTGTTTTCAATTGACACATAATAATTGAACATGTTTTTGGACTACACTATGATGTTTTGATAAACGTATACATTGTGTAAAAATCAAATTAGGGTATTTAGCATACCTATTATCTCGTACATTTATCATTTCTTTTTGTGAGAACATTTGGAATCCTCTCTTCTAGCTATTTTGAAATATATGATACATTATTGTTCACCATAGTTACGCTACTGTGTAATTGAGCGCCAGAACTTATTCCTCCTGCCTAATTGTGACTTCGTACCTGTTGACCAATCTCTCTCTATTTCCCCCTCCCTGCTACCCTCCCCAGCCCCTGGGAACCACCATTTTATTCCCCAGTTCTATGAGGTCAGTTTTTTTAGATTCCACATATGAGTGAGATCATGCGGTATTTGTCTTCCTGTGCCTGGCTTATTTCACTTAACATAATGTCCTCCAGATTCATCCATGTTGTTGCAAATGGCGGGATTTCCTTTTTATAGCTGAATAATATTCCATTGTGTATATATACCACATTTTCTTTATCCAATCATCTGTCGATAGACACTTAGGTTGATTCCATATCTTGGCTATTGTGAATAGTGCTACAATAGACACGAGAGTGTACGCACCTCTTTAACATACTGTTTTCATTTCCTTTAAATACATATACCCAGTTGTGGAATTGTTGATCATATGGCAGTCCTCTTTCTAATTGTACGAGGAAGCTCCATGTAGTTTTCCACAATGGCTGAACTGATTTACATTCCCACCGTATACAGGAGTTCTCCTTTCTCCACATCCACACCAGCATTTGTTATTTTTTGGCTTTTTGGTAGTAGCCATTCTGACTGGGGTGAAGTGATAGCTCATTGCACTTGATCATAAAAACAGAAAGACAGAGACACACTGTAACACAAGAGTATTCAGCCATCTCTAATGTAGTGTATACAATCTGTGTTTTGGCCTCTGAACCTGTTCTTCCTACTTCCTGAGGTTCCAAGGCTCTGCTGGTTTTCAGCTTCATGGCAATAAAGAGAGGCATTTGGGGTATCTTTTGGCAGAGGAGGCAGAAAGAAGAGCACTGGACCACACGTTAGAACATTGTTCACTAGCTCTATGATCTTAGACACTTTGCTTAACCTCCCTATTCTTAAATTCCATCACCTTATTCTAATGGAAATGAGAATAATAGAACCTAAATCAGAGGTTTTATGAGGATCAAGTAAGATACCGAGTACATGCTAGTTGCTATGTTTACTAGTTGCTATTATGAGAATGATGATGATTCTTAGTTTGGCCACCGTGTCCTTGGGCAAGTACCCTCCTCTCTCAGGGCTTCTATTTCCTTCTGTCTCCATGGGCCCGTCTGTCTGAAGTTCAGTGATCTTTGCCCCACTCACCTGGGAAGACAAATTGGGGCCTTTTGCTTTCTGCATGATGGTCATCCCCATTTTGCCAATTAGGAAAAGAATAAAGATGGCACAGCTGTTAGGCAGGAGCCAGGTCCCTGGTCATGGGTCCGTCTTTCTCGTCCCTGAAAACCTGAGGGGAGTTACACAGCTGGCAGACGTGGGGTTCGTGGCACAGCACCCGCGCTAGCAACCGCAGGGACTTTGCCTGTGAGAGGCCTGGCCGGGGACCTCCCTGCCCCTCAGGCACCAAGTGTCCCCTGGGCTGAGGGGAAAGCACCACTGCTGCCCAGTGATGAAGAGAGAACGGCCTCCCTTCCCCAGCTCTGCTTTGTCCTTTAAGTCACCAGGCCACGGTCCCGGGAGTCTCAGGAATCATCCGAGACTCTAGTCTCATTCTAGTTTCCACCTCGTTTGGCACAGAAGTAGCTTTGGCTTCGGGTTGAGATTCCAGAACTCAAGTGGTGATCAAGATGTGCCTCGAATGGGGAGACACACAGTCGGACCACATCCCCATCTCCCTCTTCTGGAGGAGAACATCCTTCCCTCTCTGTGGAGCAGCATTTTAGTATCACTGAGTTCCATGAGCAGGTAGCTTGGGCACTTTCTTAAAAATGGAGAAATGAAGAGCAAATCCACATGTACTCCGAAGTTGATAATAGAACATCTTAGGAAGTACGTTACAAGGTTCTACAGGCCAGTCCATCACTGTGCTCTCACTTAAGGCCACTTTCTTTGCCAGTAGACAGGCTCACTCAAGGACAATGTGGATCTGTGAGAGCCCCCATGAGAACACGTTATACAAGAGGGCCACACACGTGTATGGCATATCTAGATATCCCCTTTCATCAAAGATATATAGAGAGATTCCTTCTACCCCAATATGAAAACTTTGTTCCCCGCCTTCCAACTTATAGCCATGTAATTTTCTGGGTTAAAAAAAAAATGTATGTGTTTCCTTACTTTGTCCTCCTTGGGAATTCACTTCCTCTGCCTCCCTGAGAGCTGTGGTGGAAAGAAGAGAGCTCCAGGCAGGAGAGTCCCATCTCCCCATCCTACATCCGATCCTGCCTACCCGAGTCCAGGGAACTCAGAACTCAGGGATCCTCCCTGCAGGGCCCTTCCAGAAGGACACGCACCTCCATAGCTTCTGCCGGGCTTCTGGGCCAATTTCCCTCACGTGCTCATCTTCTCATTCATCCAAGGTATACTTACGAGTCCGTGTTTTGTGTCGAGCCCTATTTTAGGCACTGAGAGTACAACAGTGATTAGGACAGGAAAAGTCACTACCATTCTAGAATTTACGTTCCAGTCTCAGTATGTCCAGAGACAGAGCAAAAGGGAGGGACTCCTGCCACGTAGCTCTCAGAGGCCCACAGGGAAATGGTGGACACTGGTCAGAGCAGAATGTCTCTAGGGAAAATGAACCCATCTTTCAAACCCATTTCAAACCCCAAGTGTTTTGTTCAAACAAGAAGGTAGCGGTCCTCACCATGTGTGAATGTCTGGCTGCGGAGCCGCCAGCCCAGGGTGCTATCAGAGGCTATAATTACCATTGTTTCTCTCTGCATAATTAAAGGTGCTGTTAGTGACCTGGTTAAGTAATCTTTTTCAAAGGCTTTTTTGCCTTGACAGCATCCCTTGAAATGTAGCACACACTGCCAACAGAATCAGAGCCACCCTGTGAAAGACCCAGCCAGTCCCCAGGGGGACTTGAGGCTACAACCTGGGTCTGGTTTAGAGCAGAATTAATTCCAACATAGCAGTCAGAGGGTACCTTTGAAAAAACTCCGTGTCAGAACTTCCATTGCCATTAGAAGCCCTTGAATATGATATCTTTCTTTCCCCTTTTCCAACACAGCCCATCCAAGCAATATTTTAACAGATCAAAAGAGGGACGGCCGTCCGATGCCTCTGCCTGAACAGATGGAAATGCAAGAGCTCAGAGTCCTGTCCCTGACGTTTCCCAGACAGGGGGGTGTCCCAGGTGTGGCGATTCTCCCTGCCTTCCCCAGGTGCGCGCTCCCCTTGATGTGGAAGGCCAGGCATGGCAGTGTGCTTTGGGGAGCACCATCTGCACTTCAAAAGCCCTGACATCTGAGGCCAACTGCTCCCAACCTACCCCAGATGTGGGTGCTGGGATGGGAGCCTCCGTGCTGCACATGCTCTTTGCTGTCTGCGAAGGGAGATGAAGCAGAGGGGGGAAGGATGTTGTTAGGCCTCTTCACGCCCTCTGCTTCCACTCTGAATAACAGGAGCAACCGATCTTTAGTCCCAGAAAGGACTTCAGAAATCATGCCATCCAGACTCCTTTTTCACTGACATGGTAACAAAAAGCTCAGAAAGGGGTGCTGTAACTTGCCAGAGGTCTTGCAGATAACCAGTGGCAATGATAACAGCAACTAACATTGCTAAGCTCTTAGCCTGTGCCATGCGTTCTTCTAAATACATTTTATGCGTTTGATGCATTAACTTGCTTCGCCTTCACCACAAAACCAGGCTGTGAAATAAGGATTGTTATTTTCCCCATTTTATAGGTAGGGGAAACTGAGGCACAGGGAAATAAGGATGAAATGATAGAACCAAGATTCAAAAAATAGAGGCAGCAGGACTCCAGAGCCCACGCTGTCAGCCACACCAGCCTTCCAATCCTGAGCGGAGGCTCGTGCGGGCTATCTGGTGTTGCCCCCCCTCCAAAACCGCCAAGGCTTTCCCGGTTCAGAACAAAGCCGGAATCACCACTCCCTCTAGGACAGTGTTCCAGCTGGCATTTTAGTGGAAGTCATCATCTCCCTGGCACTCTCCCTGATCTCCGTTAGGTCCACCAGCATGACACTGGCGACTTTGAAGTCCTTATCCCCTGGACAGGAAGATTTTCTCAAACATCCCAGCTAAGAGGCTATCTTTGAGTTTTTGTTTCATGTGTATGTAAGTGAGGTCAAGGGAAGTGAGGGTCTTTGGTCTTTGGGCTGGCACTTTCCGGGAAGGTGACATTCTGAGTTAAGCCAGAGACATCAATCGGGGCCCTACAGAAGGCTCACTGCTGGGGGTTGTGGGGCCTATTAGACATGGAGCATGGGACCCTCCTCTATGCCTCAGTGTGTCCAAACGAGGACTTGCCCTGGGCACGGATGGTTCCCCTGATTCAGCCCCTGTAGCTAGACTCACTGTGGCTTCCCAGCCTCTGTTACTTCAGTGAATGAGGCCATGGGGCCAAACTAAAAATCATAACTTCCCTGCACATATTTTTCATGTCTTATGTTTAATCCACATCCAAGAGCCCCTATCCAGCGGTCCCACGTCCGACCAGCGAGAGGATCTGCAGAGGTGGTCTGAGTGTGGTCTCAGCCTGGCTCTTTGCTGTGGGAGGAGGTGTGGAAGGACATTCCATGACCCCTGCTGGATGCGTCCCACAGGCGAGGGGTGTGGTCCTAGGAGGGCCGTTGGGTCGGGTTTCCCTTTTGGACCATAACATCCACACTTGAAAAAGTAAGCACGTGTTCGAGAGTCTTACCTCACTTTGAGGTAGCAGTCAATAGCATGAAAATGTCTTTAAAATGTTTGATTTTACTTCTTGTATTCAAGATTTGATGAGAGCACCAGAGAAAGTGATTCAGATTCTGGGTGACTTGTTGACTCTTGAGTTAAGTTACTAATGGGTGTGTTTATCTGTGTTAGGCTTTCTAAATAAGCTTCGTGAGTACAGTTTGCTTGGGTTTCTATCACTTTGCTGTAAATTCACAGTGGTTCTCACCTCAACCAAAATCAAGAGCTGATCCCAAAATATGTAGTACCTTACTTGCTTTTTTTGGTCTAATGAGATCAGTTCTATTTGCATGTTCTTTGGACACAAAAGCCATTTGGGAATGCCTTGGGTCTCGCTTCTGATGGCTGTATTGACAGTTTGACAACACTGATGCCCCAGATGGGGAAATTCTGCCACCTTTTCTCCTCCCACCTGGTTGTGAAAGGCCTAAAGCTGTGTGTACACTTAGCATTCAATTGCCAGATAAAAGCCAAAAACCCCAGGGGCACCTGCGGAAGTAGTCCCAGTGCGTGCTCTTTGGACTGGGGTGGCATATTTTCCTATGTGATTGACCGTGAGGGCTCCTCTGTCTCTGAAAGACTAGGATGATGAGATAGCAGAGCCAGTGGAGCCGTCCAGAAACAGTGAAGTCAGGTCAGAATCTCTCCTCTTTGCTGAATAGTTGGCCAGTGACACCTGTGTCTCGCAGGTGAGGGGAGATGCCAGTGGTGATAATTTTTCAGATAGCTTATCAGGCCATGCTGCATCCTTTGGATGCTGGCTAAGGGCGCAGAAGCCTGGCAGCTCCCGACATTGCCATGAAATGACCACTGTGTCCTGGCCCCACAGGCCCCCACTCGGAGCCCCCGTCCTGCAATGCCAACTCCATCTCCTGCCCCTCGCCCTGCACCTGCAGCAACAACATCGTGGACTGTCGAGGGAAGGGCTTGACGGAGATCCCTGCCAACCTGCCAGAGGGCATCGTCGAAATGTAAGTGCCACCTCTCTGTCCGTGGTGAGTTCATCCTCTGTCCCAGCTGATCACCCGCTGGGCTGTCAGCATGTTGGCTGTTGGGGCTAACCATTAAAAACCTATCCTTCCAGGCGTGCCAAGAAGGATCACAGACTCAAGAACAAAGTCTGCAAGCTGCAGCCCATGGGCCAAATATACTCCCCAACAATTTTCACAAATAAAGTTTTATTGGAAGACCTCCACACCCATTGTGTGTGACCTGTCTAAGGCTGCTCTGGTGTGGCAACATTGAGTAGACGCAGCAAAGGACCGTATGGCCCACAAGGCCTAAAATATGTTCCGTCTGGCCCTTTTTAGTGAGTTAGCCAATCCCTGCCTTAGAGCCATGCTGTGTTTATATCCTGGCTCTACCATCCACCAGCTGTGTGACTTCAGGTAGAATGATTTCTCTTTCACCTTTAGTTTTCTCACCTATACTATTGTGATGATTATAGTGTTACACCTCCGTGGGTCATTGTGAAAACAAAATGAAATACCCGGGTGAAGCGCTTAGTGAGGTCCTTGGCCCGTGGGCGTGTGCTCTGTGCAGTGGTGGTGAGTAAACGAATGATGAGCTGACTTCATGGCCACCACCACCTGAGAGGGGGACCAAGTTCCTAATCATTTCAAATCTGATTTTTGTCCTCTAGATTAGATCTTTAGGTAAAGAGACGAGATTGTGCATGTCTATGCGTATGTACAGCTGTCAAACATTTTAGTAAAATTTGTCCGCATAGCTCAGTTTTTTCCATTCTTCCCTCATACATTAGGAAATGGCCAGTGTCTCATTCTGGAACGAGTAGAGGGTCTGTCAGCATTGAGCTCAAGATCACTCTTTAAATGACAGCAGTTGTTTTCATCTTCTCTGTTCACCTTTAGATGGCTCCATTAAAAACATCGTTTTGTGGAACCCTTCTACTGAAAACATCATTAGAGAAAATGAAAGACACAGATCTCCCCTACCTCTCTGCTTGTCATCATCCTCCTCTACTCTCCTCCCCACTTCTCCTCCTTCTCCCCTTTCTTCCCCTCCTCTTCCTCCCCCTCCTCGTGCCCTTCTGTTCCCAACTCTTTCTGATAGATACCCACTGACTCTTCCATTCATTTGTGTATTCATTCAGCAAATATCCATTGTGAGCCCACTGTGTCCCAGGCACTGTTCTGCACCTGGAAAGACAGCAACGAACAAAATAGACAAATTTCTGTCTTTATGACACTTGCATTATAGAGGTC
Source organism: Cheirogaleus medius (assembly GCA_008086735.1). Taxonomy (NCBI): domain Eukaryota; kingdom Metazoa; phylum Chordata; class Mammalia; order Primates; family Cheirogaleidae; genus Cheirogaleus; species Cheirogaleus medius. The sequence goes on from VBSM01000565.1 coordinate 4,744,755, forward strand.
GGGGGAATAAATAATAAGCAAAGTAAATTAGAGACTATGTTCGAAGGTGGCGGGTTCCATGGAGAAAAATGAAGCAAGGGAGGGACTTGAAGTAAGTGAGAGAAAAAAGAAGTGGCCATGTGAAGGAAGAGTATTTTAGGGAGCAAGACTAGCATGTGCAAAGGCCCTGAGGCAGGAGTGTGCCTGATGTACCAGAAGGCCGGTGAGGCTGGAATGGAGTAAACCAACGGGACCATACCAGAGAATGAGGTCCGGGAGGTAACGAGGGGCCACATCCTGGGGCATTGTAAGGAGTTTGGTTTTGCGCTGATTGAGATGGGAGGAAACATATGACTTAATCACATTGGAGTCTTCGTTTCTTCCTTCTTCACCTACTTTGCCAGCTTTTCTCTGATTCCCTTTAACACTCTCTTCCCCAGCCCCAGTGGACACAGTCCGTGCCTCCATGCCCTTGCTGGAGGCAGGAGGTGGCCAACAAAGAGTCCTTTTTGCCTGCCGTCCACACCCTCTGTGGCCTTCATCCACCTGTGCTCGCAGTCCCCAGTCGTCTTTTCCACGAGCACCGAGAATTCGTTCCGCTGGTGTCTTGCTGTGACTCCCCTCCAGTCCCCTTTGTCCATTGCTCTAGCTTTGCAGAGCTCTCTCCGTGGATCCACTTAGACTGCACGCAGCCTCCTGCTCCTCCCTTGCTTCCCTCCCTCCCTCTGCCATTTTTCCTCTGCCCTTTCTGCACTGTGTCCGCCCATCAATTCCTCCCTCCCTTGGTGCATTTCCCCTCTCCCTTGCCCTACCACGGTCTCCTACTTCACCTCCCACCCGTCTCCTTCTCTACCCAGCTAACCCTCCCTGCCCTCTCCGCCCACACCAGGGTGGGGCTTTGGCCCTCCCACCCTGGGTGTCCTAGGCAGAATCCCTGCCGGCCCTCACCTCATTTCAGACTCCCATAGTCCCTTGCTTTCTTTCTCTGCCCACCTCGTTCTTTTCTCCCTCCATCTGCCAGGTTTTCTCTTTTCTCTTTGGCAGCCTCAGACCTTCCCTTGGCCGGGCTCCAAACCACAGTCTGATGAAAGAGTCCAGTCCAGGTAGCCGGGCTGTAGCCAGTGACCCCAAGCCCAGCCCTGATTCGGGAGCCCCACCCCCATCACATCTCTATTCCCTCGGCTCGGGCCTCGTGGGTACATAGCTCAGCTCTCTGGAAGAGAGAAACTTCTGATATCCACATCAGAGGTGCGCCACGACTCTGTGCAGGTCAGACCATACCTGGACGTTTGGGCTCACACCTGGACATTTTATTTTAAAAGCAACAACGGCAAGCTAGGGTGTAACTGGCAAAAGGCTGTCTGATTATTACCAAGGGTTTCCTGATATGGTAAAGATAAACCGAGAAAAACAAGAACAATGTGATGTTTTTCCATTGGGCAAAAACATCCAGTTTAAAAGAATGTCCTTTATCTTATAAAATGATAGCCACTGAAGGCAGATATGTCTGTGTATGTGTTATATATATGTAATTAAATACGTAATTGTATGATTATAAATTTATGTGTACTCTATGATATTAATATTATATAACACACACAGAGATTGCTATAATTGACAAGATAAAAGGTCTGTAACCACCTAGCCTATGAAATCCAAAAGTCTGGGAATGACCATCCTAGCTAAAATGTTTTCAGAAATAAGTAGCCACAAACAGCAGCCAGGTGGTTAAGAGTGTAGATTACAGATTCAGGCAGACGCGCATTCTAGCTCTGGTCCTCTCTTGCAGTCACTGGCAAACAACTTTTCTGAGCCCTGGTTTCCCCAGCTGAAAAATGCAGAGGCCGCTGGTGCCTCCGTAATGGTTCTTTAAAAAGTTAGATGAAGGTATGAAGTAAAGTGCTCAGCCCTGTGTCTGGCACAAATGATATGTCAGCAAAAGCTGTTGTTATGTTACGATGATGACTACTACAACTGCTGCCACCACTTTTATTAGGGATGGTGACGATGGTTAGAAACCATGTCCTAGGAGCTGGAGCGACCTACACCAAAGATTCTTTCCAAAAGATAGGTCAGTTCTTGGAAGGGTTGTGGTTGAGAGACAAGGTTCTAGGACGAGGCTAGCCACTTGCATTGTGACTGGAACCCAGGAGGAGCTCATCTTCATGCAAATGTATTCAGACATGGAAATCAGGCTGCTCTGCTTACTGGGCACCCACGGTCTAGCAGATGGATTGCCCAGGACTCGACTTGCTGCGCTTGCCTCATTCTCCTCTGCGATGAAATGAAGCTGAGAAATTGAAGCAGATGAGGCGAGCTCTGTGGTTGGGGAGGGTAATTTCAGAGGTGACATGTAAGAGAGAACTTGGGGACGAGGCGGAACCTGCTTTTTATGAAGGGCAGCAAAGGCCTGTGTCTGGGAACCTGCATGTTGGCCTAAAAGTCTTTAAAGCAGCTAAAATGCATCCTCTTAGCAGGAAGAGAGGTTGCAGATGGGTGGAGAGATGAGAAAAAAGAGAGCAGAGAGTTGAAACAGCAGGATGCTTCCCAGGATGAATAGCAAGTGTCTGATTTGTCATCCCAAAGTCATTCGAATGTGACTTTTTAATATTGAGAATTCTGCCTCTTGTCCGTGGCCACCTATATAATCCAGATCTGTGCTTCCCCTTAGGAAAGCTTGGCATATTGGGCTCTCCACTCCCTCTTCTTGATCCTTAGCTACTAATGATTCTCCTAAACTGCCTTAACCTTAGGAGGGGTCCTGCACTCCCCAACATGGGGGTGTGAGAGGGCGTGGGATGCCTAGCTCTCATGCAAAGCAATCTAGCAGACTCTCTGAGATGTTCTCTAAAGCCAAAGCAGCTCAGAGGAGTGTGTGCTGGTCTCCGGGAATACCAGAGCCAGTTCCTCTAAAAATAGCTTTCTTCCAGAGAACCCACAGTGAGACGATTCACTGCAGATTTTCTTTGAAACTGAGCTCCTACCAATGGCGTCGTTCTCCCGGTGCTCCGTCAGTTCTCTGAACTGGCTCTAGCCTCCAGCAGGGAGATTTGGGGAAGAGCCAGAGGCCCACATGTTCCTCTGTTCTGTGGTCTTCAGACATCCTCCCGGGTCTTCAGAAGCTCTGGAGGGACCATCTGCACTAATCTCTGCCCCATCTTCTTGCATTTTTGCTCTGTGTCCCTACATAGTGTCATGCATTGTTTCATGTCTTCTGCTACAGAAGGTAAATTTATCCTGGGGAGGAAGGCTGTGAATGGGCTTCAACATGAAGTCATAAGTGAAAGCAATTGGGGGGAAGTAGCCCCAATGTTCATCCTGCTTACCCTCAACCCCGTTGTTCATCTGAGGTTTGGAGACAACCGCTTAACGATAGCAAATATTCCCCCATTACACTGGTCACTAGGGGGTTTAAGAGAGAGAGAGCTAAAACCACAACACGACAGACCAGCAAACAGAGCCAAAGAGAGGGAATGCTCTAGAAATCATAGACATCAGTGATTCTGATGTCCCAGGTTTCTGAGGGACTGTCACATGGAAGGAGGGGACATGAGGTGGGATGGGCACAGGTGCTATAAAGGAGAAGCTGGTCAGACAGTAGGATGGAATAAATCATCCTGGGTTTGAATCCCAGTTCTGCCTCTTACCTTGAGCTTGTTTCTCAACATCTCATGCCTCTTTCACACCCCCTCTTTGCATAATGGGGGTCGTCATACCCACCCTAGAGATTTCCCATGAAGATTAAATAACATAACGTGTAGAAAGTTAGCACGACATTTGGATGGAAGCCACTAAAAAGAATGTAAAAAGCAAAAACCTATGCACAGGTAGGTTTTTGTATGCATGTGTACATATGTGACGTGACAGAATGATTTAGTCTCAAGTTCCCACACTATTCTTTATCCATTTCCTCTGTAGGCCCCTGGGCACATGCATAGAATAAGAAGAGCGACTCTGGCTCCGCGTCTGCAGCTCTGCTCTCTGCAGGCAGTGCCTGGCGTGCTGTAGACAGCAGGTTAGGAGCAGTGTGCCCTGTGTAGGCACATTGCTCATCCTTGCCGCGAGCCAAGCAGATGCACTCGGTGGGAGAGTCTAGGACTCCCTGCCTTCCCGAAGAACCACAAGAAGCAATGGTAGAGAAAGGGCAAGACCAGCCCAGGATACAGCCTTGAAAGGAAACTCCCCTTCAGCTCGATTCCAGACACCAGGAACTGCATGCACCTCTGGGCTCTGGGTTGTTATCTAGTCTCCAACTGAATGACCCACAATGGCTTGGAGGAAGAATAAACATGGGATTTCCTTCCTTTAGCCTGATCTGGGCATCCTAACAGGTCCTCAAGTCAAAGGAAGACTAAGAGAGATGGAAAAGAGTTAAGAAACCAAAAACGTGGCTACTGGGGGTAGGCAGGGTAGCCTAGGGGTTAGGAACACAGGCACTGGAATCAGACCAACCTGGGTTCAAGTCCAGATTCTGCCATTCACTACCTGCCTGACTTTAGGCAAACTGACCTCTCACACCACAATTTCTTCACCTGCAAAATGGGTATATTAATACTACTACTCACTTCATAGTACTGTTGGAAGGAATAATATGAGCCAATGTGAGAAGAACACAGTGCCTGACATATGAAATGCCCTCAATAAATGGCAGGTGTCCATCGCTTCATCACCACCACCACCCCCGCAGCTAGTATTTCAGCACAGCTCCAAAACCTCTTGTCCGGGTGACCTGCAGACGTGCCCCTGCACTGGCCATGCTCCTGCCAGTCTCTCTGGCATCATGACCACTTATGTATTGCTGGAAATTTATTGTGTGCAGTAGCATGTTTGCAAATGACAGATCATTAAGGAAGCACCTGAGGAACTAGGGCAAATCAATACGGAGCTCAAATGGCTGAAATCCCCATCCGATGTTCCCATTGTTTTTGCTGGTGCAGGAAGGCGCTCAGATGTTTGATTTGTATGTTTGTTTTTATGCTAGTTCTATTAAAACAGTTAGCGGCCTGAAGGATGTTTGCCAGACAAAGAAAGACACGTGCCAGTTAAGAGAGACCTAAAGCAGCTGTTGGCTTCAGATACACCCCTAAGTGTGACAGTTTTTGCAGATGTGAACGTTTCTTTCATCCTTCCTACTTGGGTTTCTGCACTGGGGTCTGGATCTTTGCATCCTTGTTCCAGGCTGCAAGACTGGGCTTTGCGTACAACCTACTAGGGGGCACCGGCTGCGTAGAGACGTTGTATACACAGGCACACACGTGCGCACACTCCAGCCTCGCTTCCTTGGCACAGGGGCCGTTTTCCCTGCAGATGAGCTAGCAATGACTAACAGGATAGGGGTGCATCGGCTCCAAATGGTATGCAACAAAGCTCGGTGATTGAGAGTTGGGGCTTTGGAATCAGAAGAACCTGGGTTTGAGTCCCAGCTCTAGCTCTCCCTGACTTTGTGAATTTGGGCTAGTGACGTAACCTCTCTAAGCCTCAGTTTTCTCATGTTTAAAGTGGGAGTGGTAATAAGTAATGAGATCAGCCTCATAGAGGTGTAACTATTAAGTCAGACGAACCATGTAAAACTCTTAGCCCAGTGCCCAACATCTGAACACCTGATCCATCTTAGCTCTCATGGTGGCAGTGGTGTTGGTACATTGAAGGTACACCACGTGTTCACAACTACCCACTCGCATCTCACACAAATTCCATACACCTCCTGGGGCAAGGTTAACCCCCATCATGTCGGGGACTTGGCACCGTGAGGGGCTAGGTGTTCAGCCAGGACTCCAAGCAGCACGAGAAACTGAGACACTGCCGATGGAACCAAACCCTGGGTGAACGAGTCCAAGGGGCGCAGGCCGTAGAGCCAGGTCTCTGCCGGGGTTGACAGGCTAAGCCTAGGATTCTTTGTACTTTGTTAGGAACCCACGCCTCTGCACTCTGTCAGCATGTTTTATGTACAGTCGCATCTATATTTCATCTTCCTTCAACTCCTGCATCTTGTCGTCTGAGTACCTACTGCCACAGATGCTACATGGCATCTCATCTCAGTGGGAGCACTGCAGTCTTAATCCTGTAAACCTTTCTGTGACTTTGAGAAAGCCACTTTCATCTCTGAGCCTCAGTTTCTCCATTTTCATACACGTGTAGTGGCAGTGTGTCCAATGGAGAGGTGTCAGGTCTGCCACTTACTAGCTCTGTCACTTTGGACAGGTTATTGGAGCCCTCTGGAATTTCTCTTCCCCATCTGCAAAGTGGGGCCCGTACAGCTCACCTCATAAGCGTAAGGCCTGGAAGACATTAGTCAATCAGAGTCCATAAACCATAGCTCTGCGTGTTTGTTACGGCAGCAATAGACTTCAGTTCTGTGATGGGCTGTCTTGGGCTGGTCTCTGTCACCAGACTGTTAAACTCCTTGTGGCCAGTCTCACATCCCATTCATTAATTCATTCTTCCCTTAGTCCTTGGACCCTCACTAAAATGGGGGTTGATTGGGCACTCCACGGAGAGCCCGTGGACCTCACGCCTGGAGCTGCCCTGGCTCTCGTGGGCTCTTGGCCTGCAGCTGGGCGCGGCAGATGCTCTTGCCAAAGCCCAGCGAATTGCTGCTGTTGCAGACGGTGGCTCTCTCCAGCGGCATCTTCCAGCCAGAATCCTTTGCCAAAGGGCCAGGTGGATCACAGGATTCCTGGACAGCAGGTGCCACCTGCCTGGCAGCCCCGGAGATCTGTGGAGCTGCTGCCTTGGCTGAGAAATCCCTGCTGAACTCTGTGCTCAGCTGGAAAACGGGAACGTCCTTGGAACTTCTCAGTCAAGGCAGGCTGCCTTGGGTCAGGTGTCTCTGTGGGTGGCTGTGTCCAGTAGCCCACGGTCCCTGAGACCCTGTGGCAAGCTTTTGTGGCTCACCATGAGCCAGCCAGCCAGGCCCCTGTCCAGCCTGCCTGTGACCATGTTCCCAGTGACGCACGCTCCCCGCCCCCTCCAGCAGGGCACAAAGACATTGTTAATAGACCGTGGCAGTCTCATTTGTAGACTCTCTTCATCTGGCAGCCAAGAATGCATCTGTCCTGGTACTCCCTCTCTCCCCCCGCCTGCCCTTCCCCTTCCCTGCTCCCCTGCCTTTTGCCTGGAGAGTGATTTGTCTGTGTTATGGGTCGGCCTGACAAACCCTTCCACATTAGCAGCTGAGATGTTGTTTGAAATGGGAAAATTGCTGGCAAACTGCTCCATTAACGGTTCCAGTAACAAATACTCCGTTCCCCCAATGAAGATGAGATCGCAGAGGCACGAATTAATACGACTGTCTCCCCCACTCTGCAGCGGGGATTACTCTTCAAGATGAATGGGTCCATCCCGGCCAGAAATGCACATCCACTAGATGTAGCCCTGCTCTCCCCCACCCACCCCACGTCCCCTCCACACACACCTTTTTCTGTGTGTCTTCCCAGCGGAGGGTTTGGGGAGCAGCGGTGCCAGAGGAGGTTGTGATGACAAGATCTGCACCTTGGAGAGAGGGGAGATGGATGGGGATGAGATGCGGAGTCCTCAGCCTGGGCCGGGGCACCATTCATCACCTGTAACAGAGGGCCCCGCCATCCCCCGCGTGCCTGCTTCCCGCCACACCTGTTCTTGGTGATGGGAAGTCATTTGAGAGATGAAAGAATAAAGAATGGAAATGTTCACTCACTCCCCACGGCCCCTTCTCTTCCAAGGAGGTTCTGGGCCCTGGGCCTGCAGGATCTCTTGTTCTTTGCAGAGTAATAGGAGAGGAAGCATTTCGGGGAAGTTTGTAGGAGGCTAAAGCCACAAATCCCAGCTGCAACCCAGGGGACTGGTTCTGTCTGGGCCTCCAGGATGTCAGGGAGCCAGTTTGATGGACGTCAGGCTGGGAGCCTAAAGACGTTAAGGCTGTTCCTCCACCATGTTAAAGCAGCCCATTGAAAAGCCCAGAAATGAAGCAAGCCAGTAACGTGTCTGCCCCTGTAGCTGTGTGGCTGAGTTTGTAACGGAATAGCATCGTGGTTCCATGACACATCTGCATTGCTGGCCTGTGGTCTATCTCTTTTAACTCTTCCTTCTCTTTACCCCTTTTTGACTTGTCCAGCGCTCTGCTTGGGTACTTCCTACAGCTTTCTCTGAAGAAGGAAGCTGCTTCCAAAGGAAGTTTACAGTAAGCAAGGATCAAAAACACTCAAGGAAAAGTCATCCTTTCTAGCATTCTCCACGGAGAGTTAAACCCTTGGACGGTGCTCCACGTGGCAGAGCCTGAGCTCTCTGGCTGTTGCAGTGCTCGTGGGGTCTCCCACGGCCAAAACGTGCACTTTGTGATGACAGAGACGATCCTGTCCCCAAGGCCAGAGAACACAGTAACCCTCAGTGACCACATGTTGACAGGTGAATGGTTAATTGGCTCTTCTCTGCTCTGTTTCCCAGACGCCTAGAACAGAACTCCATCAAGTCCATCCCAGCAGGAGCCTTCACCCAGTACAAGAAACTGAAGCGAATGTGAGTTTCCCCTGTTGGAGAAATGAGCCCAGATGTTTTCAGTTTGGGGGGTAATTTCCAATGCATAGTGGGCAACCTGCCCAGGTGACAAACCACATCCATTCCTCCTGGACAGTTCAGTTCCAGACCTGGAACACTCTCCTAAGATTGGAAGGTAAGATTCAGAAGTGTCGCATGCAGATTGTGAGGTGTGTGGGCTTCAACGCATAGAGCTAAGAGCCTCTCCAACTGGAGCAAAGTCAACTTACCTTAATAGCCCATATCCCCATTTTTATTGTCCCTTGGCTTTGGTGATGTGAACCTAAAATAGGAGTTTCAGCAGAGATGTGACAGTGGCCCCACAGCTGTCTACACCTCCATCACCAGCATCCCTACAACCACACCTACATGCATGTAACAAATACTTCGTGAATGTCTACTGCAGCCAAGGATCTGTGGGTAGAGCAATGAACAGAAACAAAGTCAGCCCGCATGGAGGTTACACTCGAGTGGCAGAACACAATCAATGAATAAATATCAGAAATTGATCAGGACCAAGAAGTAAAACTGAAAAAAAGGGAGGGGAAGGGGACCTGGAGTGATGGTGGGGTTGTCTCTTAGGTGGGTTTGCCGTGAAGGCCTCTGTGTGCAGGTGACGTGAATGAAGGGGGCGAGCACTGAGCACTGGGGGACGAGCACGGGAAAGGCCCTGGGGAGCGTGCATGGATGGCGCGTAGAGTAGCAAAGGGGAGGGTCGCGGGGGGAGGGGGGTGGACAGGTAGGTAGAAGCTAGATCACGTGGGCCCTTAGACCATGGTGAGGACCTTCTGTTCTTTCTAAGTAAAATAAGAAGCCTTGGAAAGTATGGTCAACATAGGACGTGACCACGATCACCCCCAACATCCCCGTTATCACCATAACCCATGTCACTTCCGTCAGTACCTGGTGACCCAAACTCTGCTTCCCCTTCCTAATCACAGCAGCTTTGGTGGCACCACAGCGTCATCGCCTTTATCTCTGCCACTGTGACAATGTCGTCATTCTTCCCCATCACGCGATGACCTTGACCTTGAGCACTGCTCTGTGAGTCACTCAGAGCTGGGGACTGTGACGGGAGGCCAGGAGGCTCCAGATAACAGCCCAATCGTTGCCATGGTAGATATTACAGTTCTGGGGCAAAGACTTCTTTGCTTTTTCAGGCTAACAAATCACTTAGTATAGCCCAGTAAGCCAGGTGCTGTTTTCATTCCACTTCCTTACTCTCTCCAGCCCCACACAGAGGAAAGAGATAGAAATACGCTCGGGCTCGATCCTGTTTCTTCCTTCCACATGAGGCTGATTCATTGGTTTCCCTTGAGTGGGAGGGCCTCTGCTACAGAGGTTAAGTGTCTGCTGATTCCTTTTATGTTAAAAATAAACATCCCTGGGAAACAGTGGCATTGGTAAGCTTTACCCTCAGATCTCAGGAAGCCAACTTCCCATCTCCCTAGAAATCCAAACCAAACAAGACTTTCTGCTGGTGCAATTCCAGAAGTGGAGACCAACATAACGAGGCAGCTCTAAGCACGTACTTCTTCCGTCCCCTTGGCAGCGTTCCTGCTGGAGGAGCTGTATAAATATAGGCCTTAATATTTAAAACCTCAGGCCATTAATCTCCTGGTGGCCCCGCTTCCCAGCTCACTCTCCACGCACCCCCCCCAATTTCATTTTTAAAGCCCAGCTTGATTATGCAGCCAGATAGTAATTTCAGTGAAAAATGACAAGTTCAGTCACTGCCCCAACCTATATCTCTTGCATGATTTAAGTTACTGCTCTAATTTTTTGTGAAGTCCAGGTAATTTAGAGCTTGACTATGTTTTACCGTTCTTTCTCCATCCTATTGGATTTGCTGTGATCTGTGCATTCAAAATTCATAAGACCTTCTCAGTCACGACCTGGAAAGTGAATTTAATTTTTGATCATTTCTGATGCTACTGATATTTATTATGATGCCCTTTTTTTTCCCCCCAAGGGGATGGCAATAGAGAAGAGAACTCACTCAAAAATTTTCGACTAATGAAACTTCAGAAACCTACACTAAAGTGCAATAGCTTGGGAGGAGTAGGGTCCCTGGAAAGAATGGATTTCAAAACCCTAAGTGTGAATTCCTCCTACATGTACATGATCAGTCTATCCCTCATATCTAACAGAAGGAAGTTTCCCCTCACCTGTGACTGAACCACATCCTGCTCTTATCTCTTAAAAAAGAAGAAGGATTCTATCTGAATGAATGGCTGTGTCCCTACCTATTCCTAGTGGTCACCTTAGTATTAAAAACACTCCCAGGTAAAACTAGTACGGGTTGAGTGTCCCTTATCTGAAATGCTTGGGACCAGAAGTGTTTCGGATTTTGGATTTTTTCAGATTTTGGAATATTTGCATATACATAATGAGATATCTTGGGGATATCTTGGGACCAAGTCTAAACATAAAATTCATTTATGTTTCATGTACATCTTATACACATAGCCTGAAGGTAATTTGATGCAATATTTTAAGTATTTTGTGCACAAAACAAAGTTTTGACTGTGTTTTGACTTTGACCTGTCACATGAGGTCAGATGTGGAATTTTCCACTTGTAATATCATATCAGCACTCAAAAAGTTTTGAATTTTGGAGCATTTTGGATTCACGATGCTAAACCTGTATCAAGATAGAGAAGCCATTTGTAGGGAGTGTAAAAGGCACTGGAGATGATCTTTTGGCCTTACAGGGTTGATTCACCAGCAGCCCTGACACCTGGGGGCCAAACCTGTGTTTGGTCAGAATGGTATATTAAGACTCTTTTCGTTTGCAAGCTCTTAGGTAGAGCAGTTTTCCACTGGTGCTGGGACTTCCTAGTCTCACACTTATAGTCCCTGCCTGACTCTTAAAGGGCACTTGAACGTGCCACTTCTATTCCGAACAGTCTAGCAAAGCTACCTGTTCTTGGTTATCCAGTTCATAAGCCCTGGGGGACTGAGGTGGGTCCAAACTGACCAGATTCTAAAACACTGTGGCCTAAAGCATGACCCAGGGACCACCTGCGTGGAAATCACCTAGAGATTTGTGAAATAGGCAGATTTCTAGCTCCCACCCCCCAAGCCTACCAAATCACACTTGCTGTGGGTGCATTTTAATCAACACCCTCATGATCAGGCTTGAGAACCACTGGTCAACAGGGACCCCAATGCCCAGAGTTGGTTCTGGGACCAGCCCACTGTGGACCAGAGAGGGGGTCAGGCATGGGGGTCTCTCAGGGTTGTTGTTTCCTTTCTGCAGGATTGAGAATTAAACCCAAGTGTGCCAAATGATCTCACTTATACGTGAATTCTAAAAAAGTTGAACTCACAGAAGCAGAGAGTAGAATGGTGGGGAGTAGAAATGAGAATCAGGGAAATATTGGTCCAAGGACACAGAATTTCAGTTAGACAAGAGAATAAGTTCAAAAGATCCATTGTACCACACGGTGACTATAGTTGGTAGCAATGTATTGTGTACTTGGGAATCACTAAGAGAGTAGATCTCAAGTGTTCTCTCCACAAATGATAAGTATGTGAAGTAATACATACATTAAACAGCTTGATTTAGCCATTCCACAATGAATACATATCTCAAAACATTGAGTTGTATATAATTTCATATATATGATATATATGAAATATATATATTCGCCTTTTTGATATATATAAAATATATAATATATAATATTTATTACATATTTATTATATATTATATATTAATATAAATATATAATATATATTAAATATATAATATTTAAAAAGGCAAAGTGACCACCAAGGTCAATTCCCAGCTAAACTGTCACTTCTCCAATTCCTGCTCTCCACCATCTCCAAACCATAAGGCATCTCACCTCATTCTACAGGGTGGGATGAGTCCAAAAGTCTAGTTGTGGACTGAAAACCAGTTTGCCCACAGAAAGCCAAAGCAGAGAGCTTCCTGCTGGCCGCAGGACCCCCTCCTGCATGCTGGAGGTCCGAGCACCTTGAAGGGACAGCCCATAACCAGGAGGCAACAGGACAGGACGGGCCTTCGCTACAGTCTGGTCTCAACAGAGCCCGCGTGCTTGCCCGACACGCCTTGCCTAGGCAGCGGCTCCGAGGGCGAGTGAGATCAGGATAATCCGGGTATTTGCTTGTTAAGACCCTTATCCAGAAACGGAGCGCTGAAGAAAAGCCCCCGTAAGCCGACGAGGCCGTGAGCGCGACCTGCGGCTTTGTGGGAGGCGATTCCGCCAGCTGAAGGGATCAGCTAGACAGCTGTGCTGAAGGAGCCTCAACCTGTGAAGTGTCTCAGTGCACAGGCTTCGGAGGCAGGCAGGGAGGGAGCAGAGGCCGGGCGGAGGTTGTCAAGTGGTCCTTTTGAAGGCGAGGAGGAGGAGGAGGAGGAAGGACACAGGCCGAGCACGCTGCCTCTGCCGAAGAGGCCCAAGGCTGCCCTGTCTGGCCTCGCTGGAGGCAATGGCTTAAGAATCTGCTTAGATGCGCTTTTTTCTCCATATTCTCTTGTCTCTTTTTTGTTGACCCTCTGAGACCCCAGCTCTCCCTCTTCAGCACAAAAGCAAAGACCCATTGATTTATTTTGTTAAGGAAAAAGAACAGGAGAGGTTTGTTGTCACAGGAAATTGGAGTGTCTCTCTTTCCAGTGACAGGAGCGTGGAGGCCATCCCTGAGCTAATGACTCTGAGAGAAAGAATCCCCCTCAGTGAAGAGCCATTAGCCAGAGCTGGTGGCCAGCTCTCAGAAGTCTCTGGAATGCCAGCAAAGTGGGCAGCCTCAGGGCCCCTGGGGAAGGAGTGAGGGCCCGGAGATTTCTCTGCACCAGCCATGCCCCGCTGCAGTCCAGTGTTCTAGAATCCTTCTAGCCCGCAGCATCCTTCTCACTGACATTATCCAAAGCCCTGGACATTATCATGCCCTGGGTTTGCTCCCGCATGAGGAGCTCCGCCAGCCAGCGACAAGCCCACGTCTCAAAGCCGTCCCTTGAGAATGTCATGATGTGCTTACATCACACGGCCGAGAGGATGCACTGAACCAGACAGAGACTTAAGTCACTGCTCAAAACCTCCTTTCAGGTCAGGGAGGAAAAGTCACTGAGGAGGCAAAATGACTCAGGACTTTCTGGGAGAAAAATAAGCATTTGCTGAGACATGAGACAAGAAGATGATGTTTAAAGGAACCCTGGCCTGAAGGCGGTTGGGTAAGACTGGTTCCTGTTCCATTTATGCCGCTAATAGCTTGCTAATGAGACCCAAGGCCCTAATTTAACTAGGCTCATTTTTTCACCTACAAAGGGAAAGGTCACGTGTGCATAACGCCATGTCCAAATCAGGATGCTGCAGTGAGTATTCTTGGACAGCCAAGAAGAGTGATACAAATGTAGCGGACTTTATCAGGAAGCAGTTGGACTGGAAGCTCTTTAAGCTCTTTCTCTTGCACTGTGAATAAATAAATTGATTGATTGATGGATTAATCTGTACCATTTTGAATGCCCAAAATGCTTTATTCACGCTTAGGAATGACCGTGATCACACCTTTGAGCCCTGTTCTCAGACTTTCCCGTTCATGTTTTCAGAGACATCAGCAAGAATCAGATATCGGATATTGCTCCAGATGCCTTCCAGGGTCTGAAATCACTCACATCGCTGTAAGTGGGGCCAGAGTGGGGACAGGGGCGGGGGACAGGGTGGAAGAAGGACGAGGCCATATTTTTCAGGAGGTGTTTATCAAGGCTTTATGTTCCCTTACACACTTGTGGCAACCTGGTAAAAGAAACAAATATTTCTTCAGGGGAAATTGATCTTGGGGAATATTTCTACAACCCAAATGCATTATTTTTATTGATTAAGTGCCTAGCAGCTTTCCCAGTTATTGGCTTCTAATTCGAATGCATCTTCTGCTCTCACCTCGCTTCCCCCGCCCCTGCCCACATGCCACGGCAGCACTGTCTGCAGGGAGGACGTCAGACAGGATTGTGATACGTGTTTGTAACTGATATGACCGCTTATGTGGCCTTGCCACGCCAGGAGCCTATTTTCTTCCCCCGATTCTCAGGTTTTTTTCTCATGACCATTGTTCTGGGAACACGTCCTCCCTGTCCTATGGCCCTTCCTTTCTTGGATTTTGAAACCCTTAAGCAGGCCATTGGGTGGAAACACCCACCAGGGGCTCCAAGACCCACAGGGGCAAGAAGGGGTGGAATTTTGCCCTGGTTCTGTGAGTGACTCACCTTGTGGCATGGAGCAGTCACTTGAGCCTCCTATGCATGTTTCCCCACAGGCAGAATGGGGACAATGATACCTTTCCTACCTAACACTCTCAACCACGATCACACTGACAATAAAACAATAATTGGCAGCACATGGTGAGCACTGACTCTGAACCAGGTACTGTTCTAGGAGTCTCATGGGTTTAATCCTCACGACAACCTAAAATATAAAACCTGTCGTCTCTTTTATAACTGAAGAAATTAGGTAATCTAAGCTCCACAAAGACAGGCATTTTTTTTTTTATCGATTTTATTCCTGGATTTATCCCTGGCACCACAAACTGTGTCTGGCATGTAGTTATTGTGTAAAACAACCAAAAAGTCTAGTTGAATAAATAAATGTAACTTTTCCAAAGTCCGCAGTTGAAAGTGGGGAAAGGCAAGATTGGGACCCAAATTGTCTGGCTCCAGGACCCACACTTTCGATCAGTCTGTCCGTATTTTGCCTCTCTGTGCAGCCCGTCTGCCTAATTTACAAGTGGGCAGGGAGCAGAAGGCTCATCTTTCCCCCACCTGGCCCCATCCCACTGGGCGGGGGCTGAGCTCAGGGAAGTCTCTGGTGCAGCTGTTGCCTACTGCTTGCAGAGTAAATTAGTTTCATTTATCGAATAGAACATCTGGCTGGGATATCAAAGACAGGCCTGTGTGTGAGATTAGTGTCTGCTTCTCGTGCTGAAGATCACAGAGGAGAAGGGAGAGGGCCGCCTGCCACCAGGATCCTGTCTCTGCCCCCATCCTCTCATTCCCCTTGTCTGGTTCCCCCGGCCAGGATCTAGCAGCAGTCTGAGCACAGTGAGCTGCTTCCTGTCTTACAGGAAAAGAAATTCAAAATCTGGTTGCCAAACATGAAATTGTCATCCCGCTGGCCAATTGTGAAATCTATTTGGGCATTAGGTGAAACGCTGCCCCCCTCCCCGTTCATTCAGTAGATGCCTGCTGTATATGGAGCAGTATTATAGGCACTGAGAAGGTGGCAGTGAACTGGGCAGGCAAGACCTTGGCCTCGTGGAGCCTATCGTTGAACACAAACACACCCAATCCCAGCTCAGGAGGGGCCGGGTAAAGGGCTGGAGAACCTTTACCCCTTCCCTATTTATGCATTCATTCATTTACTCCTCCATTCAACAAATATTCATTGTGCTACATCTTGTTCTATTTGGGGGTCTAGGGACCCAGTCATGAACAAGCCACCTAATGTTACCACATGTATGGAGCCTACATGCAGGGGAGCTGGGCGGTGGGGGTGGGGGGCAGAAAAAATTAAAAATAAATTAATGTATAATTAGTATAATGTGACCTGAAGATAAATGGTGTGAAGAAATAAAAATAGGCTAACACATTCACTGAAATATTAAAGACAAGTCTCCCAAGGAAGAGACATTTGAGCTCGCAGGTGAAAGTCAGGGAGAAAGTAATCAAGGCAAGATGTGGGGCGGGAAGCCAGCCAGATCTACACTCAGACGCCCCCCGAGGTGGGCACACCGGCAGGGGAGTCCCAGCCCGCTTCAGCCTGCCAGGGAGTGGTCCTGAGGGGTGACGGGTGGTGTGAGGACGCCTCTGCCCCCAGCCCCCCAGCCCTGCCCTCCCCCAGCCCCTGCTCCACTGGAAGCTGTGACATCAGCGGACACGGGCAGACAGTGACATTACTACATTTGGCACAGTGAGCAGTAGGGCATTAATATGAATTACAAATGTGAGCCTGAGCCATCATGCTGACTTTTATTTAGTCATTAATTTGTTGAAACATTAATGAAACACACCCGCAGGCTGGTGGGGACGTTCACTCTTCACTCCCAGTGGTGTCTGGAAATGGGGGGGGTGTTGGTTTATGGCTCCATTTACCATTTCCGCATCCTAATATTTTGTCTCCTCAAAGAAGGGTAACAGCCTGGATTTGCGATCCAAGTGAGAATTGGATATTGCATTCATTCAGTGCCCTTCGGGGCCCGATAGGGGACTTAAACACACACACACACGCACACACATACACACACCACCCCCTCAGTTCAGTTCCTGGCGCAGAGGAGGCAGGACCCAAAAGACAGCAGAGTCTGTGCTGTGGATGGGAGCAGAGAGGCCGGCAGAGCCCCCAGTGCCGTGCTGAGGACCAACAAGGTCTGGGCACAGGGAACCCCTGGGCCCTGGGGAGGGACACCCAGTCAACATCTTCCCCAGGCCTCTCATGACACCAAGACGAGGCCGTGATCAGAGACACACCTGTGTGAGGGACACTACAGGCCTAAAAGAGAGAGGGACAGGAGGGCTCTGAGTTCCTGGGCTCCTGGAATCAAAGGGCAGGAAAAGAGGCAGAAAGCAGAAGCCGCCCTCGCCCTAACACAGAGAAACTCCACGTTTTTCCTGAGAGCCAGTCCTTGACTCAGCAGTCCCTGAGCCATCTGGAGATGACCCCAGATGCCCAAAGCCCCGTCTAGATGGATGATTAAGGGACTCGGCTCAGGAATTCCTCAGATGCAATGGGATATTAAAAGGAAATGTTCTATAGGCTGGGCTCAACCTGATCAATACCCATTGAAGACAGGGCCAGCCTCCATCACAGCTTATTTATTGTCTGGGTGTGAGTCACATTAGCAGCTCAGGGAGACACCACAAAGGGACCGCTTCATCCTGTCACGGATTATGTATCAGGCTGGGCCGCCTAGGATGGTGGAGCCCGCTCATCCGCGCCTGCCCTCCGGCCCTGGCTACCCTGGCCTCCCTCTGCCTCGCTGATGAGGAAAGGGATCCAGCAGGCTGGGCAAGCAGGTGTCCTGAGGCCCCACACCCAGAATTGGCCGAGGTGACAGCCCCCTACACGAGTGGGTCCCGGTGGTCCCACATCCACGGTGACCGCTGTCTTCTCCTCTCTTTCAGGGTGCTCTATGGGAACAAGATCACCGAGATTGCCAAGGGACTGTTTGATGGGCTGGTGTCCCTACAGCTGCTGTGAGTAGGAACTTTGTCCCTGTTTGTGTCTCTGGGACTATTTGCAGGCTCTGACTTGAAAACTTTGAGCCATGCCCTGGAGAGTTCTTTTGACTTTATGTACACCAAAAGGAAAAAAAAAACAAAAACAAATCTGAGCTGTCTACCCCTTCGCCTCCATCTCCTCTTTGTTTGTGAGAAGAGCCAGGGAGTTGGCAGAGGGAGGCCAAGGTCAATGTGAGCAAACCTACATGATACAGCTCAGGTCCCTGGCCCGGGCATGAATTACTAAGCACAGGGTTGAGGCTAGAAATCAGGAAAGAGTTGACTCCCGGAGGTGGGGTAGGGGGAACATCTTGCAAAAGTGTGCAAAGAAAACAGGCACACCAGATTCTAGCACTAAAGCTGAGACAGAGCTGCTGATAGACATGTGACCTTGAAGAGGAGTGGGGGTGGGGTGAAATCATTACAGAGAGCATAGTCACCAATGTGACTCTCTCTGGGTAAGATATGGCTGAGGAGGGAAGTGTTTACTTAATTTAAAGGAAGATTTGTTGCCTCGAATTTTAAACTCTGGGATTATTTGTTTACATTTATTTCATTCTGGTCATTTGAGCTTAAATATTTGAAGAAGATAATTGAACTCTGATATAGAGAAGGAAGGAAAGGAATTCAGCTCATACCATAGTTTAAGATCTTGTGATCAGAGGAGAGTCATCTCTGGTGTGTGATCAGGCAGCTGTAGTGTCTACGCACACGGACTGTGGGCGTGGGAGTGTATGTGTGTGTACATACGCACACGTCTGCTCCATGATTGTCACATTTCCTGTGGGTATTTGGAGCTGATCTTGAGTATCCTGTGAGCAATGGAGAATACCAAGTCTCAGAGAGGGAAATGACTCTCCCTAAGTCACACAGCAAAACAGGTGTGGAAACTGGTATAGAATGTACATGATGGTGTGGTTCAGATGACTCTCAGCCCCCCGAATAACATATGATGTATGTTCACAGAGGTGTGCAGATGAGTGTGTTTGTGCATGCGTGTGTCTTTAAAATCACCTCCAAGTCACAGATAGTGAGGAAGAGGCCTGGGGCCTCCCTGCCTCCCACATGCAGTTTGGAGGAGCCGTGGTGTGAGTTTGCAGGGCCAGTGGTCAAGCTGGGTGTCTAAACAAGTGGGAGGCATGGGAGCAAAGTGGGAGAGAGGAAAGTGGGCAACACATCTTGATGCCCAAGGGATTTAGGCGTGTTGTGTTCTGCCAGGCTGGTGCGAGTGTTTTTTTATAATCTGTGTATTTACTCATGAGAAGGAAAATGGCTTTGCACACATTAAGGAGATGCAGAATAGGCATTAAGGTGCCTAGCATGGTGCACGGCTTGTATCAGAGATTCTATAAATGCGTATTTAAAAAAAATGTATCCCAGCACCAAACTGGAAGGACTCTTCAAGAAAGAAGGGGTGAGACTTTTCCTCCAGCCCTTCCTTCGCACATCCTTCCTCTCTACCCTTCCCCTGTCCTTTAAGACTCAATCCTGAACAGATTCTCCCAGAACAACATAATAACGTGAATCATGGTGGGATAAGATGGCCCAGCAGGCTTCCAGGCAGCAGATGCATCATAGCAATAGTCAGGCTTATTTTAGGGAAGCTGAAAGCAAGAGAAAGGAAAATCTCTACCTTTTTCTCTTTATCCCCCCCTGTCTCTGTCTCCACGTGTGTCTCACTCTGTGTGTCTCTGTGGGGGCATATCTGTGTTCACAGGTCCCAGCCCTCACTGGGCCTTTAAGGCTATTTGTTAGAAGGACATTCCAGGGCTCTGCAGGGAACTGGGTGTCTCACAGATGGTGTTCTTTGCTTGTAGCAAAGAAACTGTAAGTTATAACCACCACCATAAGGCTGGTTAACTGTAGCTATTAATCCCCTGAAAGAAGAGTAACAAAAGCGTCCACCTTGAGGTAGATTTAGGGGTGCTGCGTTCCACCAGGCTAGTGCGAATGTCCTTTTAGAATGCGTGTTTGCGTGTGGGAAAGAAAATGTCCTTGCACACGTGAAAGAGACACAGAATGTGCATCAGAGTGCCTGGCACGGTGCATGGCATGTGTCAACGATTCTGTGGATGCATATTTTTTTAAAAAAAGAAATGTGCTTCAGCTCTGAGCTGACAGCAATGATGAGGTTATTAGAACTAGACTTTGCATGGGTTTGGAAGGCAACTCCATTTAGTATCACCGTTTTGAGCAGATGGAATGGAGTAGCTGGAATATAAACAAAGCATCTCCCCTCTCTCTCGAGACCAACAGTTGACACAACTCAGGCAGCCTGACTTTCCAGAAAGAACCAGCAACCAGGGCTGGAGTGGCCGTCATTGGGTTTTGACCTGCTGTTGGGCGGTTGGAAAGCAGGGCGCGATTAGATCTAATTTAGCGTTCGGCCTGCTGCAGATTGGATTTCTCCCTGTTAGACTGGAGACACTCTGATAAGAAGGCTCTGATTAGAATACCCTGGTCGTCTGGGTAATTTCCTCTCCTTTGACTCAAAGGCTTTTTGTGAGAGGTTTGTATTTTTTCTTCTCACTCCAGCTCTCAAATTATCGGCACAAAAGCGGAGCTGTCTCTGTGGCACACAGTGGTCCTGGGCGTTTCCTTTCTGCCACTTGTGATGCCGCCGGTAATAAAGTGGGGACATTGTAGTTGGGGGTCCTGCCTGCCTCTCTTCTTCCCCCATTTCTCTGGACTTTTCAGCCATCCCACCACACTTGCCCATTCCAGAAGGTACCCAGCCAACTCCCCTGGGTGGTTTTCTTGGCATGTTCCTTTGGGCAAATGGCCAGAAGTCTTGACCCTTCTCTGTAGAATACCTGAGTTTCTCAAAGGCTACAGCAAGTGTCTACATGGACAAGTCTTCAGCAAGTGCTGGGAGATGCCCCCTAGACATGACACCCGTCCTGAGCCTTATAAGAGTTACCCCCTTTAGTTTAAGTTCCAAAGTCTTAGAGTTCAAAGGAACTTCAGGAATCCAAGCACAGCCTCCTACCAGGCTAGGACAGAAACCCCTCCCACTCACTCTCTGACAAATCTTCCTGTCACTCACTCGCTGATGGTTGCTGTGATAAGTCCTCACTGTGTAATTAGAAGGTTAGAAAGCTCTTTCTTATACTAAATGTCAGTCGTGGCTTCCAGGAAACTCAGAAAAGCCTGCTATCATTGTCCTCGGATGTTCGAAATAACTAGTCTATCTCCCTGTAATTAATCCTAAACAGGTTCAGTTCCTGCAGCCATTCATTGTATAAACGCACATTCATTGTTTATCACAAGCAACCCTTACTGTCTATGGGGACGCAAAGAGAATCTGTCTGCTTCCCTCCTTAACGCTGGCTGCTAGTGAGTGAGTTGGGTGCCCATTTAAACACTTGGAAGTGTGTTCAGAACTGAAATATCCCACATGGAGGATTCTCAAAAACCGAGAGTGAGAACGGAACGTACTACTGCGCATGTGCTCCCAGTCTAGGGACGGGAACCGCTGGATTACCAGAGAAGTGACCTGTCCTCCTCCTCACTGGAAGCTCAGGGCAAATGTCTTGCTCTCTCCGCTCGCGGCCCACCCAGGCTGCTGGGACGTCTGTGGAGATGGTGGTCTTGTGTGGGCAGCCAGCCGCTATGCCCCAGACCCCTCTCTTGGAGCTCAGAGGTCCATCCTCCCTGGAGCAGGAAGCGCAGTCAGCGTGCAGCTAGGGGCCGTCATTTATTCCTCTGATGGACAGCTGCAAGCTGCGCAGTTACAGCTGCCCCCCAGGGAATAAAGAGCATTGATTCAGTGCTCATCGATTGCATGGCATGCATAGGGAAGCCACTCAAGTGGGGAGGGCAGTCATTTGAGGTGGAAGCTTTTAAACTCACTCCGGGAGGTCTTAAACCAAACCAGACTGGCTTCGTGCTGGAATGAGTTAAGACAACTCAGGCACCTGTTGTTTAGTTTTCTTGGAAGGCAGACAAGACCATGTGAGGCTCTTGGAGTTTGCCAAGCAACATGCCAATTACAGACCAGTGAGCAAAACCTCACTCCCCGTGGCCCACTTCCCCTCGCCAGCTATTTCACAGGGACTCCTCACTACCGCCGCTAATAATAGCAGGTCACACTTATGGAATACGTAATATGCTCCAGGATCTGTGCTGAGCAACTTCACACGCATCATCGCATTTCATCTTTACAACACGAAGAGGAAGATAGCGTTGAAAGGTCCGTTTTACAGATGGGGAAACTGAGGGTTAAGTGGCTTGGCCATTGTCACTCAGCACGTCAGTGATGGAGCCACGTTTGGAACCGGGGCAGGCTGACTCTGGAGTCCGTGCCCTTAACCAAGCACATCCTTCCAGAGGCTTCTGCTTCCGCCAGTCACAGGCTGATCTGCAGAGCAGTTTTGTGACATGCAGGACAAGAATTCCTCACGGGCGGAACTCAAGCCGAGGAGAAGGGGCTGCCGAAGTGTCAGTCAGTTCCTGGTGTTGTGCCTCACTGGAACTCGTGGCCACTGTCTCCAAGGAACTTGCTCTGGTTCCTTGTCGTCACACCGCTAGGGTTTGCCCTCAGCCCCGTGGGAGGGTGACCAAGGTGCTGCTTGTCTTTAGAGACTCAGTTGAGGTGGGACAGTGAGACTGTCTCCAGCAGTGGTAGCAGACTGACGTGGTGACGTGTCCTCGAGGGAGAGGTGCCTCCCTCTCTTGTGTAGGTGGCACTTGGAAAACCCTTGGGGAGACTTAAATTCTCATCCTTCCATGCCCGGTCATTGAGCGAATGGTTCACCCTCTTAAAGGACAGATTAGTAACCAGGTGGCAATCAGATAGGAAAGTGACCACCCTAATAGTCGTCCGGGGAAGGAAGGGGCACACCTAGCCACAATAAGTAAGGTCACTTGATCTCCTGATACCCAAGGAATGCCTCTCCCTCTCCAGTCTCTCAGAATCTCAACCTTCCTCTGACTCCCTTAGGGAACCCACCTGCTTGCACCCCGTTCTAGGGCCCTCCTGTGTCTCTGGAGTAGAAGAAAGGCTTGTGTTTCAGACAGGCCACTGGATGGCGTTGCTGCGTGCGCAGTTTCCCCTGCATCAGGAATCACCATGACAACCCGCGGCCCTTGACAAGCCATGCAGTCATTATCAGGAGAGAAGGGAAGAGTCATCTTTGCCACTACTTGGGACTAGGAGGACTCCTCCTATTTTGTCTGTGTTTAGCATGGTGTGGCCCAGAGCACCCATCCACAAGCACACAGAAGATTCTGGGCAGGGTCAGAGTTCCTCAGTATCACAGCACCAGCCATCACTAGATTCCTCCCTGCATCTGGCCTCAGGAGACTGCTGAAGGTCAGGTTAATCCCCTTATTTCATAGGGGAAGGATGAGAACATAATGTTCTAAAGCAAGAGAGTTGTCCTTATTACGACTAATGGATAAGGAAATTCAGGATGACAGAGGGATAATTCTAGAAAAATAAAAAAGAAGGAAGGCATCGTAATGAGGGAGGTTTGTCTCTATATCCTGCAGCTTAACCAGGGGTCTAGAATAGCTCCCCTAATTGTTATCCTCACTAATAGTTCACACCAATGTGTCGTGGTGGTAAATACTTCCAGGGACACACACAGTACTTCTTTATAAAAAATAACCAAAGAGCGTTTATAGCCCCTTTTTTAAAAATTATTCTTCTACTTGAGGACCAGAGAAAGGGTCATACCAGATGGCTGTTGGTACCATTGTTCTCCTCCCACGGATCTGCATCTGAGTGTTTACGAAGCAGAAACTGCCCTGCCCTGCTTTCGGAAGAGGAGGTCAACGAAGCATCCCTCTTGGCCGGAGCCAGGGGCCATCTTCCTATTCCCGGGCCTTTCCTGAAAGAACCTCCGTCCATTCTCCTGGAAAGGGCTGCTGCACTCTTCCTTGGCACAGCTTTCGGAGAAGACCTTGCCCAGAGTTTGGAAAATGCTTTCAGCATTTCCAAACACCGTAGAAGTGGGAGGAGTAACATAAAATAACCAGTGTCTCCCACAGACCCACGGTCAGGTGTGGAGAATGTAAATACCACCCGGAATGATAGCTCTGGGCCCTGAATCAACACATGAATGGCTGGAGTTGCCAAGGTGCTTTTGATGCAATTTATCGTGAAGCCTGACTCCAGATGTGTGTGTGTTCCAAACCCTGCAGCAGAGGCCGGTGAGGGCATTCGTCGCTGAGCAGTGCATCTGAGCAGGGGCAGTGGCTGTCGGTGGGGCTCAGGGTCTTCCGCCCCATTGGCCTTTAGAGACTGGGCATGCTGGGTCCTTTTTACAGATCACAGTGGACCTCGTTTTCCTTCTGGAGGGCCATGCCCCCGTGCGACCTGGACCCTGAACGAATGAAGCTGCGTGCTACTTACTGCGAGGGGCAAGGACACCTGGGCTTGTTCTGACCGAGCCAGTCCCCGTCCTCCAGCAGGAAGACATGAGTCACGGGAACCCTCCTTAGCCCCAGCTCGAGCGTTTCGTTTCCCCCCTCGAGCTCTGGCTTGGTGACTCTCTGTGGCTTCTGTTTCTGCCCTTGCTTTTCCCGAAGGCAACAGCTCCCGGAAAGGACTCTCTCTCTGCAGCGTGGTTCTGTTGGTCAGCCGATGGGCCGAGTGCTAATACCTCTGGACACGGAGCATATGTGGCAGCCGAAAGTGCTCCGAGAAGAGGGGTGGCAGAGGGCCTCCCAGAACTCACACTTGGAAGTAAATTTAGAAGGTGCTGTACACGTACTCCCACTATCGAATGTGCCACTGTCCCTAATTTCCTCTGACGGGAACACGGCGCTTTGTGTTGTGTTTTATTGTAAAATCAACTCTGAGTTGATGGGAGTAGCTACAAAGAGGATGTCTCCACCTCCTACCGCAAGCATCATGTGGCTCCCATGGTCCCTCCATGAGAGAGCACTGGGTGTCAGGGCAACATAATTGCTGGGAGCAGCCTTTGGACTGTCTTAGCATGGGTCCAAATACTAAGGTACCACTCACTGGTTGTGGAACTTTGGTCAAAGTTATGTAAGCCCTCTGAGTCCCAGAAGTGTCACCTGTTAAAGGGAGATAGTATTTACCTTGCAGGACTGTTGGAAGATTAAACAAATTGATATTTGTAACGTGCTTGGCAAGTGCCTGGCCACGTACAGTGTGCAGCACACATTGCCCATTAGGTCACGTGGCCCCTGCTGTTCACCTGCTCTGATCATCTCTTTTTATTTATATGACTTCCGAGGCTCCTTTGAGAAGCGGATCTGGGGGCAGGTGGCCCCAAGATAGTTGGATCTGCTTCTGGGGAAATATGTATGAACACATATGCCCCCAACCACCTGACTCACTGGATCCAACAGAAGATTAGACTGAGGTCTAGTTGGGTTGTCAAAGTTTTCAGTTTGAGGACCAGGCAGCCTCTTGGATGAGGCAACCTGGAACATCC
This sequence comes from Cheirogaleus medius, assembly GCA_008086735.1. NCBI lineage: Eukaryota > Metazoa > Chordata > Mammalia > Primates > Cheirogaleidae > Cheirogaleus > Cheirogaleus medius. Next base: position 4,769,892 of record VBSM01000565.1, read on the forward strand.
CACCTTGCATGCTATTGCTGTTGTCTCTGTCTCATCATCGTCTTCTGGCCTGCCCAGAACACAGTGAAAATTCAGGGCAGGGGAGCACAGAGCCAGGCATACCAGCTCCCACATCAGCATTTAGTCATCGATCTCTGAAGGTAGAAGCCCTGCCTTGTATAGGTACAAGCCACTCTGGAAAGAACCTTGAGCCTTTTTGCTTGTACCAGCAAAAGTTTGGTGAGCATCCCAAGCTGAGACTCCTCCCCAAGAGGCAGACAAGGTCTTCCAGACCCAGCCAGACCTTTGTCTACCTGAAGCATGCTCAGGTACATCCCAAGGCCAGCAAAAATAGCCACTCCCCAGACAGCGAACATGGAAACGAGGCCATGGATTTTACGTAATGGATAAGAGATAAGCTTTGGAATCAGACAGGCTGGAGCTTCACTTACTGCTGGGGGACCTTGGTCCAGTCGTCACCACTCTGAACCTCAGTTTCCTCATCAGAATAATGAAGATAATCACAGCGCACAAGATAGTGGATGAAAAGTGCTTTGTAAAATGCTTGGCACAGGCCTACGCACAAAGATGTCGTCTCCAGAGCGGACGCTGCGTTCTTATCATCATTGCACACAGCAGTTACCCCACTGCTCCTCAAAGGGGATGCACCAAGACACATCAAGCATCCTAGAGTCTCTGCTGCAAAGAAGGAGAATCAGTCCCTCCGGTGAAAGAGGGAGGCCTGTGTTCAGGGCTTCTTATAGAACTGCTGAGCCCCATTTCATATAGTAGTTTACTCCCTATGTGCTCCAGAATATGGCGCTTTTTCAGTTCTCCCACTCTTGCCCATGCACCAGACAGCTCAGAGCTCCTTTGATGGAAGCCAGGCTGAGTGAGTAGCTGCCAACCTCCCTCCCCAAGGAGAGAGGGCAGAGGGACAGGCTGTCGGATCTTGCTGCTGCTGGAAATCAGTGAGGCTGTCCTCAGCATCTAATTCTGGATAAGCAGCTTAATTTTATCGCTTCCTGCACCTACACGTCTCGCCCGAGGGGGCCAAGCATCCTGGGAGAGAATGAGTGACCAGGAGGCTCTACCTTTTTGCATTTTCTTTCGTTCCATGCTTTACAAGCTCGCCTAGAAATTCTGCCAGCCTGGGTTGTTTTGATGCCTTATGTCTTTGAAACGACATCCCAGGCTGAGAGATCTAGGAGCAGTAGGAAACAAAGAAGGATCTGGATAAGAAACAGGAGCCTAGATGGGTCTGACAAGTGAGGACGGTTGCCAGGGTGGCACTCAGTTTGGCTGTCCTTTCAAGGCAGGCCAGCGTCTCTCTCCCCATGGCCATCCTCCTTGTCCAGTGTCTAGCACTCCCCAGAACCAAGCACTACAACTGGGCTCACGAATCTGCACCAGGGTCTCAAACCTAAATGCCTACTCAGGCAAGGAAGGTCAAATAAACTCATGAAGGCTGCCCAGTAGGGAGTAGTGAAGACTGTGACAAACAGAGAGCGTAAGTCCTACCTAATGGGGGAAGCCACTGCATGGCTGCCTCCAGTGGACCCAGTGTTGCCTAAGTGTCTGAATTGTGTTTTTTAAGAGAAAAATCTAGAGGGAGGGATATATGAAATTTCCCGGCTTTTAAAACACAGAAAGGGTTGAATGAACAGATTTGCACGTGGCATGTTGCAGTATGTCGTAAGGAGGATTCTATCCTCAGACCATCAGACAGGTACATCTGACCTGGTCTGTACTGAATAATTCAACATTTCCTAGTTAGATGCTATGCTCGGAAGGCCCTGAATATCAAGGTTTGGAAGAAATAATTTACCACGTACGTTTTTTGGTAGACAAACCAAAACCTGTGTGTGTGTGTGTGTGTGTTTTGCTTGGCCCTGTGGGGTCCTCTAACTTTTCTCCCAGTTTCTCAGCTCCATAGTATATTTCTTTGAATGCCCCCCACCCCCTGTTCAAATGGACTGACCTTGACTATGATTTAATACACAAAGCACAGGAAAGTCTTGGGGGAAATGTTGCAAAGAGGATAGGCAGGTGGGCGGGGTAGATAAGACATTCACAAAGAAGAAACAGTCCTCTAGAGACCTGAATTATCCTAACCACTTCCAGCATGCACCCTGGAAACGTGTGTGACCTTGAACAAGCCCGCCACGCTCAGCCTCAGTTTCCTCACCCGTAACTTTGGAGGCTGGCTCTGCCCATCTGCCCAGATTATTGTGAGAATAATGAGGTGTTAGGAAAGCACTCTGGAGAATGTCGGACGTATTCTAGCAGCGTGAGTTTTTTCTCTATTGTGTGGCAGGAGGACATCTGTGTGAACCCTTGGGACCTTGCCCATTATTAGCCAGATTAAACAGGCTGTTCTTCTTCCACTTGTCACCGCCACAGCTGCCTGCCTGCACGCGGGGGGCACGGGGGGACTGCAGCAAGGGAGAGGTGGCATGGATGATTTAGCACCATGGGCAGCCCCACCGTTGCCAGCTGAAGTCCCCCCGGATTCTGGTGTCCAGAGACTCCCGAGGCGAGCAAGGCGGTCACATGGCGTGGATCGTTCCGCACCAGGGAAGCTCTGAGCCAGCCTTGAACATAAACATTTTTAATTCAACATTTGTGCTAGTTGGTTTAGTTCCTCCTTCATCCCACTTTCATTCAAGAGGGGGTAAGAAATGATTTTGCACCGGTTTCAAAATCAAGGGCACAACGGGTCAGTCTAAGATCAGTAAAGGAAATTCTTAGGATTCAAGTTTGCTTGACTTTGCCCGATGACCTCCCCACCCCCGAAAAGCCTCTGCAACTCTTATGGTGTCCTCTCTGCTAAACCAGAGGGCAGCTTCCTGTGACACTTTTGGGGAGAGTCGGGGGAGGGTCTGGAAAGCTAAAAACACAGCGGAACGGATCCCTTGTGGACAGGAAGGCTGACCCTGCAGCGTCGGCGTCACCTTAGAGGAGTGAGACCCGTGAAGTTGCCTGTGGAGTTGGGTCTTCATAAGGAATAAGCACTAAGAATAAACAGAGGAAAATAATAGTTGTTATTTATGCCATGATGGAGCTTTTAGACTTGCGCAAAAAGCAAATGCTAAACAAATATCCTAAGATCGCAAATCGAGATGAGTGCCAGGAGGGAGACAGCAGGGGCTCGAGAGGCAACAATGGGGCCTGTGGCTGAGGCAGTCAGGGAGGGCCTCTCCGAGAAGGAGGCGGCGGCGTGCGATCTGCCACGCAGAGGGGGAGCAGCCGGCCTTGCTGGAAGAGGGAGAGGAGGGTGCTCAGCGGACCTGGGCAGAAACACTCACGGTGTGTTTGAGGAACAAAAAAGCAGGGGTGGGACTGAAGGGGAGTGAGGGGGGAAGTGGGGTTAGGATGAGGGTGGGGAAAGAGCAGAGTTCAAATCACACGTGCCTGCACACGGGTGCCTTTTTCCCAGGAGGATGACCTGTAACTTTCATCAGATTTCCAACAAGATTAGTGATGCAAAAGAAAGCTAAGGAATCTTCTGAATCAAACGGCCACTAGTCAGTCAACCAGAGCTTTCAAACCGTTATGCCAAATGATTGTTTTTCCTTTTCAATTCCTGAAAGCTCTGAGTTCTAAAGCAGACAGTGAAGCACATGGGGGGCCATTTCAGGTCTTCCTTCAAGGTCATGGGTGCAAGGGTAATGTCGGTGTGTGGTGCAGTGTCCATGGTGACAGTGTGTGCGAGTGTCCAGCTGTGTTTGGAGTTCAGTAGCCACAGGAATGCAGCTCCCTCTCTTTTGTGTTCCATGGCAAGAGCTCAGGGCTGCAGGGATGAGTGATGGGAGGATTGCAGCCCATTCCCTGCAGGTGCAGCCCTTGCCCCGCGGGTAAGTACCAGGATGAGTGAGTCACCCGCCTCTCTTCTGCTTGCAGCCTCCTCAATGCCAACAAGATCAACTGCCTGCGGGTGAACACTTTTCAGGACCTGCAGGACCTGACCTTGCTCTCCCTGTATGACAACAAGCTGCAGACCATCAGCAAAGGGCTCTTTGCCCCTCTGCAGTCCATCCAGACTCTGTGAGTATGCTGCCCAGAATGCCAACACGTGCCCGGGCAGCAGGAGACCCCATATGCCCATCACGGAGAACGCCCAAATGAAGGCAGAATGAGGACACCCAGGAGGAGTTCTAGAGCCTGCAGGGAGGCTAGAATAATAAAAATAGTAATAGCTTACCTGCACTGAGCACTTGCACAGTGCTCGACACTGCACTGAGTGCTTGCCCTGTCTTATTAAAAAAAATCATTAAGCTCACAACAACCCTATTTGGTAGAAGCCGTTACTATCCCCAGTTCATATGTGAGGAAACCAAGGCACAGAAAGGTTAGGTAACTTACTCAAGGTCACACAGCTAGTAAGGAGCAGGATTTGAATCCAGACAGAGACACTCCTGAGCCTCACTTGTAACCACCGTGGCCACTGTATTCTGAGCAGCCCCATCTCGCTGATGACCCATTCCTGCCGAGCCACGATCCCCCTCCAGCCTGCAAAGCCAAGCCTCTAATAGAGCACTCCTGAAATATTTCATCTTTCTCCTTGGGATGTATTTCCTCACTTCCCAGCACTGCAGATGTTCATAAATATTTCAGTTAAATATATGACATCTGAGTACAGATCTCAGCCCAATTTCTGATGGTTCCAGCCTTAGGGTTAGATCCCAGCCCCAGGCCTGCCATGAGCCTGGGGGCTTCTGGAGACCCCCCGCAAGTCACCTGGCACTTACTGCCCCTGTAGCCAGAGACAGGAGCCGCTATGCAGTCAGAGCAGCTGCTATGTAGTGAGCACCGGCCAGGTGCCAAGCCCCGTGTTCGGTGCTTTGTGGAGTGTTTCTCGCTCAGCCAGGGAGAGTGAGGCCCATGGTGCTCCCGTGATGATGAGACTAATTACAACAATACCACTACTATATATGGAACACCCGCCATATGCCAGGCGCCGTGCCAGCTGCTTTATGTGCCTGGTATCACTGAGCTTGGAGAAATAAAATGCATTCTACCCAAAGTGTAAACTCGAAGCCCGCGCCTTGCTTGGCCCATCAGAGTTGGCGTGGGTGAGAGGAGAGGCAGTCGGGGGTGGGTGCTGCCCTCCGTGGGAAGAGCTGGGAGACAGATTCTCCAGACCAGATGCCAGCTGTGTCTGTGACTGTCTTTTGCAGACAGCAGGCCTCGGGCCCTCTCTTGGAGTCCTGTCTGAAAACAGCACCCGCCAGGCCTCCTGGGGCGATGGGGGGGCGGGGGGACCGGCAACGGATCTCCAGGACCCAGCACCAGGCAGGGTGGTGGTGGAGCGAGGCACTGTGGGTCACTCCTGATTAACGGTCCCATCCCTCTCGCAGCCACTTAGCCCAAAACCCGTTTGTGTGCGACTGCCACTTGAAGTGGCTGGCCGACTACCTCCAGGACAACCCCATCGAGACAAGCGGGGCCCGCTGCAGCAGCCCCCGCCGGCTCGCCAACAAGCGCATCAGCCAGATCAAGAGCAAGAAGTTCCGCTGCTCAGGTAATCAGGTTACGGGGCCGGGCCCCGCTTTGTGGCTCAGAATGCAGCAGCCTCGGAGAGGCCGGTAATCCAATCTGGAGGACAGGGAGCGCTGTAATGGCTCCTGCAAATTAAATTGGGGAAATGCAGTTAGCCCTGCACAAAACCAATTACCTCACGGATTTAAAATAAAACACACACACACAAAATAAAAGCATGGGGGAGGGGCGGCGGTTTCGGGGGAGATGGAACCCAGGCGGCAGTGTGTCTCCAGAGCGAGGTAGAAGCGGGGTGGGGCCGCTTTTGCATATGTGCCCTTTATAGCTGAGATGTATTTTTTTTTAAGTTTCTAAAACGTACTCCCGAAAGAGCAGATAGGGAAGTAAAAGTAGTCCAGCCCAGGGCGCAGATGATGTGTAATCTTGGGGACCTCCCCTCTCCCCACTGAGATGTGGCACAGACCTTCAATCACTGTGTATTATGGGTTTCACATGTTCACGAAAAACATTTTTGCTAGCCACCTCCGCCACCCCAGACAGCTATGTTCTGGGTGTGGAGGGATCAGTAAGAGTTGTGCTTGAGCAGAAACAAAGCCTTGTTTTCCTGTGCCCAAGCTCTGCCTAAGCCTTCCTCCCCCCTGCACCCAGGAAGGACACGTGGGTGAACGGCAGGGGAATGCTCAGCCCATCTTGGAAAGAGAAGTAGCTCTCCTTGACCCGATAGCTACAGTAACAGGCAGTTAAAAATTACTAGCATTTGTGTCCGTTTCTACTGGAAAAAATCACCAAGTTGCATTGTGTTCCCAATGGTGAGAGGTTGATAGCATGAAGTGCTGGGATGGGTTGGAGTCAACCTCACAATCTGTGTGTGAGCAACAACAGTTCTTCTGCCCCTGCCCGGGAGCCTGTGCCGTGAGCGAGTTTTCCCAGGGACAGTGCCAGCCTGTGGGACGGTCACCAGGAGAAGGCTGGCGGGTAGGCTTCTTCTTGCAACGTGTTCTTGTCCTTTAGGTCAGACTCTTATGTCTGTGTCTCTAGAATGATAAACTTGAGATATTTCATTTTTTTTTAACAGAAGCAAATCCCTCAAGAGGGCTTGGAGATAACACAGGGACTTTGTGGCACTATGGGGAGTTGGTGCCAATTTGCCTTCCCCGGAATAGTGATGTCAATTACGAGAGCAATTTTGCACTTGTGATGAGCGCTGCGCTGAGCACTTGTAGTCTGATTTGCTCCTTCTGGTAGTCCTGTGCAGGAGAGGTCCCTATTCTACAGCAGAGGAAGCCGGGGGCTCAGAGGTGAAGGGACACCCTGAGGTCACAGGCCAGCAGACAGTGGAGGCAGAACTGGACCTCAGGTCTGGCTTGCTCCTCAACACCACGCAGCGTCTAGGAGAGAAGGAGTATTTGGGAAGGAATTGTACCTGTTTGAATGCCTTCGCTCCCAGATCTCATGGCCCCACCCCCTCCACTGTTTCCTTACGTTCCTTTCTGGGCCTGGCAGCATCTCTGGGTAGAAAATCTCCTCCCAGCCCAGACCTGTCACCTGAGACACAACCATCCTTTCCCAGGGCCTTTTCCCATGACCGATACCAGCTTGTTCCCTCCGTTCCTACCTCTGTTTGGCCAGGGCTGAGTTAATTCGCTCTGCCAAGCCGTGGTGCCCAAGAAGAGGGGCAGCGAGAGTCAGAGGACGGCAGGATACACCTGCCAACCCCCACCCCTGGCTCTCATAAGTGTCCTGTCAACATCTTGCACCCCAGGTTGTGCCGAGGCCCTGGGCCACAGAGCAGGGATGGAGTCAGCCTGGGACCCCAGGACCGGCATCTCCCAGGAACGCAATCTGGGCGGTCGCCTGGGAATGGCTGCGGGCTGGGATCGTGGGGTGGCGGTGTAGAAAGAACTAAATAGGAGAAAGAGGAAATAGAAAATGGACCTAGGAAACAGCAGAGCTGAGTTCTAACTCTGGCTCTGCCACCACCTACCTACCTACCTGTCTACACACCTACCTCTGCATCTGCACAATCCTGGCTACTTTTATATGGAGTAGGAGTAGCTAGAAATAAAAAACACAGACAGGGGGAAGGGGCCGGGTTCTTGGATTGACCCTGTCTAAAGAACTTTAAAAATAATAATAACAATACTGAGCAGAAACATTATTCCTGTAAGGGAAGAGACGTTTGGAGCTATGCTGAGCCTGACATAGCACTCGCTATGCTTTAATTTTATGCGGCTGAGAGAGCTGCTGCTGAGCTCCAAAGGCCTTGGCTTTGAGAAATGCCAGGGCCCAGACCTGCCTTGGCCTCGGGGTGACACCAGAACCATAGATCTAAAGCTGTGTGTTTCCAGGAAGCTCCAGAAGAGAGAAGGAGGGCAGGTGACACAGACTGGATTTGACAGATAATAACTCTGCATTTTACTTTCCCCTAAAAGCACCCCCATTGCAAAGACAGCTGATGTGATTAGGAGCCAATTCGAGCGCTGCTCCCACAACGCGCAAAGCCGCTCCTCAGGCAGGGCGTCTGCTGCCCCAGCTGCCTGGTGTCTGCCGCTCTCCGTCAGCCGCATCCGCCGCCCTGGGCAGCAGATCAGTTTAGGGCCGGATGCTGCCCGCGGGGGAAATCTGACCATCAGTTGAGTCCTCCTGAAAAGGTGCCGTCTGGCTGCCTGGGACCCCAGGCCCTTCCCTGGGGAGCACGTGGCAGTTGCAGGGAGCTGTCTGCCTTCCCTCATGCCTCCTCGCTTTGCGAGAGAAGAAACTGTCTTGTTGGAGAGTCCAGAGGGTGGTGATGCAATGTGTCCAAGGATGGCACTTAGGGAATTACAGAATTTGGGAGACCTCAGAGGTCACCCAGCTTACTATGGAAATGAAAAAATTGAGGACCACACAGCGGAGAAGTCTTATCTAAGACATAGGTATTATTTTCATGGCAAGATCCGAAACCCAGGACTTCTGACATACTGTGAAGATTCTTGATAATTTGCCCTTTTTTGCCCCCACCCCTGCCTGGTCCCTCCATTCCCTTTTGTAGAAGGAAAGCAAGGATAAGGAAAATGACATCTTAGGGCTTGGTGGGCTGGGGGAGGGTGTGGCCGGAGAGGCATGAATTTTCCCTGCTGTGTACTGAGGTGCTGATCAGACTCAAATACAAAGTCCCAGAACCAGAGCGTTCACAGGGCCCTGCGTGTCTGGGTGTCAAAGTGGAGCTGAGTGCAGGTGATGTGGTTGGCTCTCGCGCGAGGGCTGAGGAACGAGGAGAGGCCAGCCCAGCGCTGCGGCCCAGCTCTTCCTAACTGGCCCATCGCTGCAGGCAGCCTGTGCACTGTCAAGATTAAGACCATCTTGTCAACGAACTCAGTCCCAAAAACACATTGTGGAGGAGTGGTGACCCTGACCCTCATGTCAGAGATCAGGCAGGGAGGGCCTCGGTCACCTGGCCCTGGCTGTAGTCTCTTCGAGGTGCACACCTCTCCAGCCCGTTGCCACGTGGGAGGAAGTCCCAAGTCAGCAGGTGCGCGAAAACTGCCCTGATCTGTCCCGGCTGGGACTATGAAAACAGGGCACCCTCACCCTCACCTGGGCCCTTGGCATCCCGGATGGTGGTTGTCAGTCAGTCCCACCCACTTCCATGATTCCCAGCCAAGGAAGAGATCAGGAAATCAAGAAGGACCCTAAAATTAGGTTTCTTCCCCTCGCATGAATCACTTGCCTTCCCCTTCCTTCCTTCTTTTAGTCTGAAAAAGTCGCTCACTGAGAGGCGCTGGCCACCCTCTCTGCAAAAGTCAGGGTTCCCAGACCCCCGACTGTAGGGTTCTCAGCCCCACACCTAAGGCCCGTTTGGCTTTGCTTCTCTTTCTCTGCCTAGGGAGATGTATTTTCCTTTGACATCACACTCCTCTTCTACTCCATCTTAAATGATCTGGGGTGAACGTGAACCAGAGGGTTTCTGGGGACCCTGATAGATATTGAGGAGACACCTGAATTATGAAATGTCACAAGGGGGCTTTTTTCCAAAAAGAGCATCACAGCTTTGCTAGACCCGTGGGAATTGTGGACTGTCTCTTGATTTAAGGGCATAGAGCAATGGACTCTGATGGAACCACTCAGCCGTGGGGACTGGCCCTATGTCGCAAAGCGGCAGACGCTGCTTTGCTAAGTTTGATGTCTTGTCAGACCCACTGGTGTGACTGGATGGAGTTCGGAGGCTCAGTTCAGGCCTGAGATATGACCGCAGACATCTGAGTGTCCTTTCATTCCCTTGGGAAGGATCCCTTCTGTCCTGATGCTCCTGAGTATGGGTGTCCGATGGTCTCCCACCTGTTCTTCCCCCTTCCTCCTGTGTCTCCCCTGGGGCGGGGCACGAGGGCAGTGGGGCTCCTGTCTTCGGAAGCGTTCCAGTGGAACCCCACTCCTGGCACTAACCTCACTCAGTGGGGGCCTGCTCCGGTTTCCGCTTCTCCACGCTGCTTCCTCTGAGCGCTCCTGTCCTCTCTCTGACGCTGCTTCCTGACCTTGACTCTGACCAGTCGCCGCGGGGCTTTCCTTTGTGCTTGATCTAACCATGTGGTGGAACGATGGAAACGGAACATGGTTCTGTCAAGCACCGCGGAAAGCACCGTGCTCTCCTGCAGCATGGCCCGCCACCGCCGCCACCGCCACCACCGCTGGACACCTCTCCTCTGCTCTGGAGCACCGCAGCCCACCACCTGCCAGCCCCACCTCTCCCAGTCTCGACTCACGAAGGGCAGGAGGGTGGGAGTCTCGAAGGACTCAGAGACAGGGTGAAATGGGTGTGGAGAAGCACGCTGGGGCCAAGCTAAGATCTGCGTCCACATCTCCCACCCCAAACGGAGTTGCTCTCCCCAGTTCTAGCCCGGATGCCAGACAAGGAGTAACAGCTAGATCCGAGCTCAGCAAATCTGTGCATCTTCTTCCGTTGGAAGGGAACAAGCCTCCCCGAGTCACATCCCCCTTGTTGCATGGGAGGGTCCCAGCCCAAGGCCCTTTCCCCCAGTGGTAGCTGACCCAGAGGGGACTCCATACCGCCTGTGACCCCCACCACCTTTGCTGGTATCCACTTCATTTGAAACGAATGTGAGCATGAGAATGGATGAAACTGGCGTGAGTCCGAGACGTAGGACTTAACCTGAGGCTCCCTCTGAACCTGACTCTCGCTCCTCATGAAAACTTTGGCCCTGAACCCCGTGAGGCCAAAAGCCCAGTCTGTCTCCTTGACCTTGAAAGCACAGTTAACACGGGTGCAGGGGACGGGGCGGGGGACTGTGCAAAGCCTGCTGTCTCGGACAATAAAGAGAGGGATCTTGGTGCCTCTTACTGTGCTTGTTTCGTGATAAATCCTAGATCCAGGGAAACTAGAAGATTGTGTTGTTGACTTCTGCCTGGGAGTCTGTGTCCTGCCCCCTGAGAGAGAGCCAAGGTGGGAACCACAGCCTGGCTGAGAACTAGGTGCTGGGCTCTGAGCTCCCGTCATGAGGTGTGACTCGCTGTCCCCACTCCCTCAGACTGCCCCTCAGAGCCGGGCCAACCACTGCCAGGCAAGGTGGCATCTGTTTGCCTCTCTGAGATTTTCTTAACATACGTTGAGTGCTTATCATACAGGCCAAGCACTGAGCTGTTTCACATCAGCACCTTGTTTAATTTTCATAACATTCTAGATACCATTTTACAGATAAGGATATTGAGGCCCAGAAAGGTCAACTAATTCACCCGAGGTCATCTGACTCCAAAGTGGCTCTATTGCTGGAACACCCACCCTTCCCAGCTCTGGACAGTCCCGTGGCCTTGAATTAGAACATTATTTAAATCTTGAGTTGACAGGGAGTTGAACTTTTTTTTAATGCTCCCTTGCAAATAACTTGAGCAAGAAAGAGAAAAAGCACTGTTCAAATGGCAATTCCCTGCCAGCATCAACATACCAAGATCCCGTTTGCACAGAGCAAATCCTCAGCCTGGAGAAATTCTCTTTCCCGCCTTACAGAGGGGGGCATTCTGAGTTCCCCGGCACTGCCCCAGCCTGCGGGGGCCAGGCCTTTGGTTGTGGGTCCACAGTGGGGCCTCCCTGGTCCTACGGCAGCAGGCTGTGACTCAGTGGCGCCAGCCACCAGCCGTGGGCATTTCCCTCTGCTTTGAGGCAGGTGGTGTAGCTCTCGTAACAGACTCAGATGGGGACAGCTCACTAGGAAGCGCCCTGCCCAAGTGGTCCCCAAACTCTCAGTGAAACAGTGCTTTCCAGGCACTGCCGGCTGCTGCCCAGCCTCGAGCAGAGTGGATGCTGTGGGCCTGCCCGAGTTCCCTAGATTCCCTCCATCACATGTGACCCTCTGCTTGGTCACATCACATTCTTTCCAAGCTGATGGACCCCGACAAGCCTTCACATTCCCCCCGGTTCCTCTTTCTGCTTCTTCCCTCACTTCCGTCCCACCCATCTTAGGGATATTGGGAGTAGAGAGAGGAACTCAGGACACATGAGTTGGCAGGTTCATGCTGATCAGATAATGATGAATTTGTGACTTCCAGTCAACAGATTCGTTGCCCAAAGGATGACAAAATGCAGACTGCTAATGGCAGCAGCCATCCTGGGCCCGGCGTTGGCCTCTGACCCCAACCCAGCCAATTCCGTCCAAAGAAGGAGAGCTTTGGCCCCCTGCCTGCCCCAACCCCTGATCACCCACCTGAGACATACGTTCCTCTCGGGAGTGGCCGCAGGGCAGGGATTTATAATAAAGTCGTGTTGCTGTGGATTTGCACCTCCTACCTGCACCCCCGTCTATTAAAGCTTGTCTGTGATCACATACCGAGTGTCGTTGTTCTGGGCTGCCCGCGACAGGGGAGGAGGGCTCCAGGGGCAGGAACAGGCGAAATGCCAGGTGACATCAGCTCTTCCAAGGCCTATCTCAGCTGAGTTTGAGTTTTATGGTCCTTCAAATCCTCCAGCGTCCCTCCTGTCTGAACTCGTCCCAAAGAGAAGCAACAGACGCCTATTACAGTTGGTCCTCTCCTACTAAGTATTTCTGGCAGTGACAAATATGCATAGAGATTGAAATTGACTTTTAAAGCTCTGGAAAAGTTAAAAATACTTTTGGGTAGTTATGAGCATTAGGCATAACAAATGGCTCCGAGAAACCCTGGGTAGTTTCGGTAATGAAATATGAAGTGATGGCGGTGGCATTTCGGGCTAGCTTGGACTGGGGAACGAACTTTTTCGGTTAGGTACATACGCCGTTATGAACGTTTCTGTCTCCCACTCACATAAAATATCACATTCCGACCCCCTCGTTATTACAAACCAGGGCAATAACAAAAACAGCAGGGGGAGAAATATTGGAAAGAACACATTAGTCCATCAAATCTAATTGCAAAATCATTTCATTAAAACGGGTCAGTGGCTCCATTGCAGAGGTCCGCCAGTTATAATCTAGCTATACTACTGAGAGTGATTCCTGCTAACTTCTGACTGCGCTCACCTTGATTAAAACGAAAATGCATTTAATAGGCGGCTGTCCCCAGCCACAGCCCGGCCGGTGCACGCCTTCGGGCTCATCGTGTTGAAGAGCAAAGTGTGCCCCCTCCTGTCTTTCTGCCTGTGATCAGCAGTCAGAGCTCCTTTGCTCTGCAAGGGTCCCATTATACACACGGACCGAAGGAAAAATGCACGTGTATGTGCTACATGCCCCTTCGTGCCATCGCTGGGCAGGTCCGCCGGCAGGGAACGAGAGAGGGTAGCCATCCAGCAGCATTTGCAAAGTGAAACTTGCCCAGGACTCAGCACACTGATGTGTCTGGAGGAAAATGGTCCAGGTCAGAGTTATTCAGGGGGCAGCAGCTGGCAAGCCGAGGCCAGAGATTTGCATGATACGTGGGACCAGGAAGCCACGTGCATAACCGTGGGGATTCGTGCACAGATTCTGCTCACTCGGGCCTGAGGGTGGAGGAGGAGGTGAAGGAGGGGCGGGAGGGAGCCGAGAGGGAAAGGACGGCAGGACCAGCCTTCGGACTCCCTGTCTTAAGCTGGTGTGCTTAGCTGGTGTCACTTCGAATCCGGGACCCAACAAGTTCATTTCCAATCAAGAGGGTGGGAGAGATCTGCTTCCTGCCTCACCATGGGCCACTGCAGGAAAACATCCCATGCAATCCACCTCCACCAAGTCTGGCTTTATGGTCATTCCTACAGGGACTGGGTTAAAGGTTTGAGGAAAGCACATCTACAGTAAGGCACAGCCTTAATCATGTGGATCCTGGCAGCAGCCTGCCTGGGTTCATCCCTCTGCCCCGACTGGGGGGCCTGCGGGACTCAGTTTCTTCATCTGTAAAATGGAGTTATAACTTCAGAGCATTGCAAGGATTAAATGGTATCACCCCTTTGAAGCTGGAAGAATACATGTTCGGTGTCTGGCAGCTATTACCGCCAGCTACACTGATGTTTTAGTGGCCTCCAAGATGCCAAGTGAATCACAGGCATCCGTAGATCCTGTGACCCTTCCCGGAGGCGCTCACCCCTGCGATCTTACTCACATCTTCATGATAGCCCCTTCGAGACAGGGGCAGCTGTTTGATTCCCATTTTCCATGTGGAGAGACTGAGGCTGGTAAGTGGCAAGGCCTGGACAAACCCGCGCCCTCTGCTGCTAAAACCCAACTGCCAATGCCCGTGTCGCTCTGATGCAGTAAGATCACCAGGGTGATGCCTCCCGAGCTAGGCAGGCAGGTAACGCTCCCGTTCTCTGAGGTACGTCCCAAATACGTACAGGACACTCGGGCGCTAGTGACACCCCACCCCGCGTTGGACAAATGTGGACCGAGTGCTCGCTTTGTGCCTAGTATTGTGCTAATGAAACGTTGGGGGTGAGGGCATGAGGAGGACCCAGCCCGTCAGTGAGCTCGGGTGTCATAGGAGAACCAGAGCTTCCGGTTACCTCTGCAGTGATTTCATGGCCACGTGAGCGTCTGCTTGGGTGCCAGGAGGTCACTCCTGATTATTAACGCACCCTTCCACCCCCACCCCACCCCCGGGTGTCTCTCAGAGACGTCAGATCATTGGTCTTGTTACCATTACTGTGCAACCTCAAGAGAAATTCAATTCCAAAAAAGTAAATCTTAGCTCCCACTTTTCACAGACCTTTCCCCATAGTTAAACAGAACTTTCTCTCTAAGACAGAGGCCAAATCTGACCCTCAGATACATTTCGTTTGTCTTCATAGTGTTTTAAATTTTATTACCAATATTGTTTAAATATCCGGCTTCTCTTACAAAAACCACACAGAAAAAGGAATATCAGGAAACCATGAGCCGAATTCCTGAGCATTAAAGCTGTGGGCTTCTATTTCCCGGGTCTTCAACCCTCGTGACTGTCTGCCCAGTGTTGAAGCCAGATGTGGATGGTCATTTATTGCCACATGCTTGGCCTTCTTCACTCCTGCTGTTACCTGCCGGGGCCTGAAGACAACTGAGTCTGCGACCCCTTCCCATACCTTATTCCTCTGCTCTGGAGTAGCCGCCATCAAAGTCCCATCAAAATCTCGTTGTTTGGATTTTCATGAACATTTATAGGGCCCGTGGATGATAGGCATCGTAAAGTTGTAGGCTGAATTCTGTACACACGTGCCTGGGAGTGTTTCTGCAAGGAGAACATCCATCACTTTCATCAGCTTCTCGAAAAGATCTGTGACTCACAGAAGTGTGAGAGCCCACAGATCTCGAGCTGGGTGTCCCTGAGGACAGACAGCGTTGAGGGACAAAGACCCAATGGGAGGCAGCGGGCTGGGGACAAGGGGAGCACCAGCAAAGTGGCCAAACAGTGAAGGCCATGCTGTGTCTGTCACTTGACACCCCCCCCCCAGCACCCTCAGCGCCCAACTTGTCCAGTCCTTCTTGCCTCCCCCCCTGCACCCTCCACAATCTCCAGCCCTGTTCAGGACTCGGGTGACGCTGACGCCCCCTCTTTGGCCCTGCCCAGGCTCCGAGGATTACCGCAGCAGGTTCAGCAGTGAGTGCTTCATGGACCTCGTGTGCCCCGAGAAGTGCCGCTGTGAGGGCACCATCGTGGACTGCTCCAACCAGAAGCTGGCCCGCATCCCAAGCCACCTCCCTGAATATGTCACTGACCTGTAAGTCCAGCCCCTGTGTGATCTCCCTACTCCTCCCCACACACACCTGGTCACCCTAAGCCAGCCTGGGTAGGGTCTCCTAGAGGTGACCCCCTCCTGGCTCTGTCTCTTATGCATTTCCTGTCTTCTATGTACTGGTCGGAGGACAGACACCCAGGCACCCCCCATGGACAGCCTGCTCGCAGACAGTTCATTCATTCGTGCTACAGAGTTTTCTGAACACCCACTGTGCGTGACCCACCGGTTACTACAATGAGCAAAGCAGAGAGTCCCCGCCAGCCCTTGTGGGGCTTACAGTATAGCCAGAAAGATGGATGCTAAATAAACAATTGTACTAAAGTGAGAAAACAACTAGAATGGTTAAATATATCTGAACCTCCAATTAGCCATGCTAATAAAGGGACATGTTGGTTTATCCAAAAAAGGAAGAGCTAAAGCGTTTATAGCCTAGTGAAGGGTGAGGCACAGCATGTGGGCTAACACCTGTCTCCTCCAGTCCTCCTGACATTGGGCAAGTTGTTTATCAGAGCGAAGACTCAGTTTCCTATCTGGGCAATGGAGGTGGTAATGCCTAGCTCCTAGGGTGTTTGTAAAGATTGAGAAAGAGAACACAAGCACAGAATTCATCATGAGCCCTGGCATGGAGTAAGCCCTGGATGAATGGTGGTGTTCTCCATTATCATTACTGTTCTCTGGCCTCACAAGTCACTGTAGGACACAGCAAGGCATGGCTTTCCCTGCCCTCCCGCTCAACCTGAGCACACGTGAACGTTGGGCGTGCAGTCCCTGAGCTGGCCCTGGTAGAGGGAAGTGGTCAGAAGGAGCTGAGGGGCTTGAGTATTGGGAGACCCCGGGGAAACCTTCTTGGGGGTTTTAAGTTGCCGCTGGTACTCCTACAAAATGAAAGCAGAGCCATGATAATGGAGTGGGTGCTAAAAATACTCGTGCCCATGCAGGATGTTCAAAGAGCCCACTGCACCCTAGTCAAAGGGGCTTCCTCTAGGAGGAGGGGGAGGCTGATTTTCTCTCTCTTCCCACCCCATTCACATATGCCTCCTCTCCCTGTCATGCCGACGGGGCAGACACTGAGGTCTGTGCACACGGTGGTTCTGTGGACCTTCGCCCAGCGTGAGGTCCGGGCGGCAACTCAGCTGAAGCCAGGGACGGGGCGGGGGTGGGGGTGTGGCAAGTAGAAGACAGCTAAGGAGGAGCCTTGTCCACAGCTAACCCCCACCTCGTCCTCTTGCTTCCCGTACAGGCGACTGAACGACAACGAGATATCTGTTCTAGAGGCCACGGGTATCTTCAAGAAGTTGCCCAACCTGCGGAAAATGTAAGTCAATCTCAGGAACCTGGCGGCAGCCTCTGCTGTCTGGCTGGGGTGCGTGTTCCAGACTAGAGGAACCGGGGAACAGGCGTCCCCCTCACCCTCTGCTCCAGCCCCTCCTGCTCCTCCTGAGCCCTGCCACGGCCTCTGCTGGGAAGCAGGACGTGTGGACACAGATGAAAGGGGACGGCCCCGTGTAGTCAGGTGTTCTGCAGAGCAAGCGTCCCACACCACCCTGGCCCCCACCCACGTCCCCTCTGTCCACCCCCATCCAGCGTCTACCCCAGGGGGCAGTGGCAAGGACTCAGGTAGGGACTAGCAATGGGGCACGGGTATCTGGGGTACATGTCATTTGGCAATTTTTATGAGGTGATGGTTCAAATGTCCATTTTCAGATGGAATCAAAGGCCTCCCCCTCAGCGAGGCACAGGAGAGCATAAATGCCAGAGGCTTCTCACAGCAGGTTTCGGTCTGGGCGCCCTGGGGCTGGCCGGAGCCTGGCTTAGGCAAAGGGCCCACCTGCTTATACTGGCGTCTCCACTGCCAGGGCCACCTGTCGTGCTAACCCTCCCCTGACTAGAGTTCGGGCCAAGTCGTACAGATGACAGGAATAATGTTGGTGCACCGTGAGAGTCCGTGTCCCGGGCCGAGGCCATGCTCCCTGCCTCACCCGTCGGCTCAGTGAGTCCTCACTCACTTGTCTGGTGGCTTCACGGCCCCTCTGTGCAGGTGAGGAAGCCAGGGCCCAGAGAGGTCCGTGACTGTCTTGAAACCACACGGTTAATACGAGTGGCATTCAGACATGAGTCCCCCTGCAGTCACACTCCTGAGAGCTAATCCTTCCCTCCTCTTCTCTTCCCGGGCTCCCCAGCAGAGGTGCTGGTGCAGAGATGGGGCTCCTATGCACCTGCCCCCTAGGGCACTCTTCGACCCCCTCCCTCCCCTCACCCCGTGCTCCATGTTCCCTGGCCCCAGAGTTTGGGTCTGCCTGTGGAGAAGGGAAATACGGTCCATCCTCCATTGTTGGCCTATTCGCTAAAATTTGTGTAACTCCAAAATCAACACTGGAGGAGCTTTCGCAGTCATTCGTGGGCATGCACAGAACAGTGAAAAAAGTCTGAGTCCCCTGCACCCATGTTCCCGGCTGAGGCTGAGCAGGGCGATCCTCTGCCTTCGTTTCAGCTCCATGCTGTAAACAAGTGTCCCTCTCACAGTTTATTTAGTGCTCTGTATTTTGCACAGTTGTGCTTCTTGTTGATTTCTCTGTTTAAAATGGGCCCACGCACAGCGCTGAAGTTCTGTCTAGTGAGCCAAAGCACAAGAAGGCCCAATGCCCTATAGATAAAGTGTATGCATTAGTCGAGCTTCAATCAGACAGGAGTTGCGGTGCTGTTTGCTGTGAGTTCAATGCCAGTGTATCAGCGGTATACATTACATAAGGTGTGTTTGATCAGAAACACACAAAAAGCGAGGCTATGTATTGGTTGATCAGTTGTTGAAAATATTGTGACCAGAGGCTCGTGGGACCCTAACCCTGTATTGGCCCTGGGAGCAATGGTTCAGTGTTCACTAATTCAGTGTTCCCAGCAATCTTGGAGACAGTAACCACTGAGAATAATGAGAATGAACTGTACCTCCTTCCATGTTTCTTGTTCTTCCCACTCCCACCCATCGCTCCCCTGCAGGCAAGGAGGACAGAGACCTTCTGGGCCCTATGTAGCATCTGGATGTCACTGGTGCTACTCAGGCGTCCTCCCTTCCTCCCTGCTTGCAGCCACCACCTTGCCCACGGCCCCAGTGGCTGTGGGTAACTGGGAGCGGTGGGGAGCGCCCTGAGGGGACAGCAGAGAGAGGGACACACGTGGACCCTGGTGGGGATCTCAGCTGTCGCTGTGCTCCTGCACCGCTTGCTTCAGGGACCCAGCACAAACACCACACACCGACTCCCCCTCCCCGGGTTGCCCTTTTTAATTCAAACCAGAGAAACGCACACTTTGTTTTTAACAAAGGACAGAAACTAGCGTGCCTGTGGACGTGAGGCGGGTGTCGGAATGGGCCAGGCTGGCTGAGTGCATGTTTGCCTCGTAAACAGGATCTTTGCTTCCACGACAAAATAGGAACTCTCTCATTTTAAGTGAAACTCAAGCACTTCGGATCTATCTTTCATCTTCCCAGTTTTGATAGGGACATGCACAGCGAACTATTTCTGTACGCCCAGGCAAGCAGCAGCACAAACACGTGATAAGTTACAACCAACTCCCAGCCTCAGCAGCCAAGCCACGAAAGGGAGTCGTGGGGACTGTAGCAAAACGTGGGCCCAGGGCTCATCAAGAGGGGCAGAAGTCACTTGGATCGTCCCAGTGTTTGTCATGCTGGAATAAAGGTCACGGCTGCCAAATATTCCCACTTCTTAAGAGCAGCCAGAAATCCAGAGGTGGGGGAAACGGGCAGACAGACCTCGTTCCTTCTGAGTTCAGCTTTACCCCCGGCTGGGTGACCCCAGGACTGTCCTTAGCCTTTCTGAGCCTCAGTTTCATCACTTACATGGCAGAAATAAATCCACCTTCCTCGTGAGTCATGATGAGGATCAGAAGTAAGTGTGAGCAAATAAAGACGAAAAACCCGGCCTCTCCAGAACCTGTAGCTGCACAAAAAAAGACAAAAAGCGTGGCCTCTGGCTTGGTACTGGGCAGAGAGGGCGCAGGAAGACAAGAGAGGGCCCCGGGTTGAGTGCCCCCGGGTGGCAGTTTGTATGTGGCAAACAGGGTTGCACACTCAGACCCTTTCAGGAGCCAGGAGTAGCTCAGTGTGGGAGGCAGCTGGGTGCAAAGCCACACAAATAAAGATAATGGCGAGCGGCTGACATAGGCTGAACACTCCGTGCCAGACAGTGCTGATACTAGTACATTTAGCCCTTGCCAGGGGCAACAAAAAAGCTCTGAGACTGCTTTATTTTACGCATGAGGAAGCTGAAACACAGACGGTAACTTGTCAAAAGTCAAGTGGCACAGCCAGGAGGGTGACAGTGCAGGTTAGCTGGCGGATGCACGCGCCCCTTGTGTGTGCGTGTGTGTGTGCGTGTGTGTGTGCATGCATAATCCATACATGTAGCCCTAACCAGCCCACCACATGACCCAGTGGGGAAATCCAGTCCTCAAGGCCACCAGCTGCAACCACTGATTTAAAATAACTCTTTTTGTCAAATAAAGATGGTCCTTTGTGCACTGGGACCCGTCCCCACCCCTGCACCTCCATCGCGGGAGTGGGTCAGTCCCACTCTGCCCATTTTAAAAAATTAAGAGTTTTCACACACAACAGAAAACAAATCCAGATTTCTGGTGTATTTTGGAGCATCGAATGACTGGCGAAACTGCTCCCACATTCCCACATGGCTCCAGTGGAGTTAAGCTGAGGAGCAGCTGCCCCCTTGGATGGGACATGTGTTTGCTGGTCACCTTGGTACCCACTGGGCCTGCTTCTGGTCACCACTAAGTCACTTTCCTGTGGACACCTGAGCTTACAACTGCAGCTTGAAATGGAATTTCCACAAGAGAGAGGGAGAGGCCCCCGAGAGGGTGGACAGGACCTCCCCATCCCGACTACGTGCCAGAGCACGGCCCAGCCGTGACCCAGTGGCCCCCACTTCCAGAATGATCCATGTAGCTATCTCCCCACTGCATTTCCATCTGGGAGGGGCTCTTCCCTGTTGCCAGAGTTATTGGGGAGTCCTACAACCCTGGAGAGACATGGACGTGGGAGAGGCCGAGGCTTGCTTTGTGGACCTCGGGCGCTCCAGAGGAATCCCCCAACCTGCAGAGCGTCGGGCTTTCTGGGGAAGAGTGAGAGCAGGCTCTGTACGGCACACCTGGCCACCTGCAGTGGCAGCGGGGCTGAGACCCCTCTGCACCCACCCCGCGCCTGGGGTGGGAGTTTCTGCAGCTGGTCCTCTCGGCTGTGAGACTGCCCCAGCCTCATCAGAGTCAAGGCGGTGACGGTGCAGTTTTCCTTCAGGCAGGTCTGCAGAGACAGAGATGGAGAGAGGGCCCCGGGTGGCTCTTCTTGTTTTGGGGTTTCCCGGGATCTGGGGCATCATCAGGAAGATACTGCCCTGAGAGTGAACAGAGTTCTTACCCCACCTCTGTGCACTTCTGGAGTGCTTGCCCAAGCTGCCTCCCCGTCCTCCAGCCAGCACCCTGATGCATGGAGAGAGAGCAGCAGCCGGCTCTTCTGGAAAATTCTACCCCTCCCCCTTTTTACTCTCCTTTTTACTCTCCTTCTGTTTTCCATTCTCCCAGCCTGAGGAAATCCAATTCACAACCCATACAGTAATGTGATGTTAATTTTGCTCATTTAAAGAAACAGATGTCAGGAAATGGGAACCCTCCCACTTCATAGCTGCTCTAACTCATCTTCACTGCGCATCCCTTGTACTTTAATCCCCCGAGAAGCCCAACTCTCAGGAGCAAAATCCTGCTCCTCCGGCACTCTGGTGAGTTATAGCTACTGGGAGAGCCTTTATCTCTCTCCCATGTCTAATTTGGGGGTAATTTGCAGTCTCCCCAGCGTGTTCCCGTCATTCCTGGGTTATCCCAGACCAGGCTGCCCGGATTTGTAAGGAAACTGGCTGCGTTTAAGGAGAGCAGGAGTGGAAGTCCAGTTCAGGTGTCTCCCAACTCCCCCAGACCTCAGGAGAGGGATTTGGGGGAGCGTTTGCTCCCCCATTTTCTTGGCAGGATGGGAGGGAGAGAGAACAGGCGGGACGACGGGCAGAGAGGGAGCAGGTAACACGAGACACGGAACCGAAGCACCGACCGTCTCCTCCACACCTGCCCCAGAGTGTGGGCATTGCCACCCCTTGGGGGCTCGGAGCCTCTTTGGGAAGAGGGAAAGGTGGCCTGCATTGTACAAGTGCCCCGTCTGTCACTTGCTCCAAGTCAGTCCCCAGGGAGGCTTCACCCCCCGGGGTTGGTATGGGTCAGCCCAGAGCTCATACTAGGGACGTGGTATGGTCCCAAGCAGGGCCCTGCCCCCCTGGGCCTCAGTACCCCCCGACACACACACAGTAAAATGGAGCACGTGCTCTGTCTCTGTGCGCCTGCGCACTCTAACAGCCGCTGTGGGCTCAGGCTGTCTCCACCTGCGCGATTTCCCCGAGCAGGCTGTTGGCACAGGAGGCCACACTCTTCCTCAGCTTGTGCAAACGCCATCACCTTCGGTCCGCCCACCCGGCCAGGGGCCCTTCCAGGCGTGGACGTTTGGGTGGTCCATGGGAGCCCCTGCCCCCACCCACCAGAGAGAGCTGGGGACTCGCCTTGCCAACGGCTCCTGGGATCTGCCTGCGATTGGGATCTCTTCTGTCATGAGGCCTGCGGCATGGTGTCGGCTTTGGCCACCAGAGGGGAGGGCCTGCCCTCCAACCGCAGGGGCAGAATCAGAAAGTGCAGTGCTGAGGGCTTGATGGCACCAAGCTCACGTTAAGAAAATGCAGCATCCCAACTTTTTTTTTATTATTTAAGGATATTATGGGGGTACAAAAATTTGGGTTACATGTTATGACTTTGCCACACCCAAACCATGATTAGAGGAGTGCCCTTTTCTCCTTACAACGCTCACCGCGTCCATTGGTTGTGAGTTTACCCACCCCCAACCCCCCAATCCCTGAAGAATATTACTACCGTGCAAGCACCTTAGCAAATTCTGCAGAGCAGTAATACAGCGGAGGGAGCATCCACATCACCAAAGGAATATTCACTTATAAAAGAAGTTGTTCAGTGGGGCACATTTTATGTGCCAGAAAACCTGGCTTAAAATTGCAGTTTTCTCAGCTGTGGGCTATGGGCAGTTACTTAATCTCTCTGAACCTCAGTCGTCTCATCCATAAAATGGGACTGTAATGATATCTGTCTGATGGGCATTCTTTTGAGGGTTTAATGTGATTGTGTTGGTCAAATCCCTCACATGGTACCTAGTACATAGTAAGTGTTCAACAAGTAGTAACTACAACGTGTCCATCTATTTATATCAGAGATTCTCCACTGGTCAGAGAATCTCCACAGATGCCCTGCTCCCAAGGAGTGGGGAGCACACTTTATATTTTTCTCCTGCTTTCTTCTTGAGAATCACTGCTTAGTGAGAATATCTATTAAAGAGAGAAAATAAATTTGAGAATCACTATTCTAAATCTACCAGTCCCCCAGGGCGTTGAAAAGATGATTACACAGAAAAAAAACCTTCAAATCCCATGCAGTCTGTTTCTTTTCTATTGATACATAGTAATGGTCCGTATTTATGGGGTGCACGTGGTATTTTGATACATGTGCACAATGTATAATGATCAATCAGTATTGATGATTACTGCGAGCATTTATTATTTCTTTGTGTTGGGAACATTTCAAGTCTTTTCTTCTAGCTATTTTGAAATATACAGTGTATTGTTGGTAACTGTAGTCACACTACTGTGCTATGGAACACTAGACCTTATTCCTTCTGTCTAATGGTAATTTCGTACCCACTAACCAACCTTTCTTCATCCCCCACCTGCTCACCCTTCCTGGCCTCTGTTAACTGTCCTTCTGCTCTCTACGTCCACGAGATCCACCTTTTTAGCTCCCACATGTGAGTGAGAACATGTGACATTTGTCTTTCTGTGCCTGACTTATTTCACTTAACATAATAACCTCCAGTTCCATCCGTGTTGCTGCAAATGACAGGATTCCATCCTTATTTACAGCTGGGTAGTGTTCCGTTGTGTGTGTATGCCACGTTTTCTTTATCCATTCGCCCACTGACCGTGCGGTCAGTTTCACAAAGGCAGCCCCCGCTGTGTGGGCTGGGGTCCCCACTCCTGCGCACAAATGAAAACCAAATGTCCTGATGCCCGAGACCGAGCTGCCTCCACAATCCATCCCTCTCTGCACACTGACCCTCTGCTCCCCTTGACTCTCCCCCGTCCTGCCCCTTCCTTCTAGAAACCTGAGTAACAACAGGATCAAGGAAGTGAGAGAGGGCGCCTTCGACGGAGCAGCCAGCGTGCAGGAGCTGATGCTGACGGGGAACCAGCTGGAGACTGTGCACGGGCGCATGTTCCGGGGCCTCGGTGGCCTCAAAACCCTGTGAGCGCCCGGGAGGGACCTGGCCCACAGCCCAGGTGGAGGTGGGAGGGCGGGGAATTAGAGACGGACTCTGAAGGCTGCTGGGACCCGGCTCTGTCTTGGCCTGGTGAATCCCTTTCTTCCCGGAGCCAGAGTCACCAGATGTCGCCCAGCCCAGAAGGGATAGAACTTAACACGCGGAGCAGCCCCGACACACTGTCTCTCGCACACACACCACTCAGTCACTCAATCTCATGTATGTGAATGCATTGTTAACATATTATAACATACATGATGTATATACATGCATGCCAGAAACATGCTGAAGGAGGCACGCAGTCACATTTACCCACAAACATAGACATACACATGTTTCTAAAAATGACACCTACCACATGCATAAAAACACATGCACGAACAAGCATAGACATACAAACACACACACACACACAAGCTGATGTCCACGGCCACTTCTTGATTCTCCCTTCTCCTCCCAGAAATATACATGTACACGCTAACAACCATGAGCATGTGTGTGCATATATGTGCATGACACATGCATCCATTGATAAAGCATGCACCAGCAAGAATGTACACACAGTTACATGCGGCTTGGATGGGCATCCAGGCCCTGCTGTCCCAGGACAAAGCTGAGCAGCATGGCCAGGCTGGGCTTGGGCTTGGCAAATGCAGCCCGCCTACACACCCCACACACACGCCCCCCCACTGCAGCACTGTTTGGGGAGGGAGAGGGCAATGCCTGTGCTCCTTCATCGCCCCTCCCTGTAGGATGCTCAGGAGTAACTTGATCAGCTGTGTGAGCAACGACACCTTTGCCGGCCTGAGTGCAGTGAGGCTGCTCTCCCTCTATGACAATCGGATCACCACCATCACCCCTGGAGCCTTCACCACGCTTGTGTCCCTGTCCACCATGTAAGTTCTCCCGGGCCCACTGCCCACTCACTCTGGGGTCCTCTCCTGCAGACCTCTCGCCTTCCAGCTCCCTGCTGTCTTTGGTCAAGGTCATCTGTCCATCTGTCTACTAGATAAGAGTTTGCTGGGCTCCCTGTATGTACCAGGCACCGTCTCTAGGTGCTGAGGCCACACAAACCTCGCCCCTCCTCCCTGGAGCTCACACCATGGGGAGTGACCACAGGCGGGGGGTCCACAGTGAATTGAAACCCCAACACAGGCTTTGTTGAGAAACACTGGAGATGTATCCTGGAAGGTAAGCGGGAGTTAGCTTGTTGAAAAAGTGGGAAGTACGTTTCCTTCAGAGGGAAGAGCATGTGCAAAGGCCCTGTGTTTGGCTGGAGCGGAGCAAATAGGTGGGACTGAGCAGAGCCCACATATGAGGGAGGGCGTGGTGTGAGGCAAGCTGGAGGGGAGTTCTGCATGACTGCCGTGGGCCATCTCTGTCTTAATAATATTATAATGGTCTTAATAATAGTAACATAATTAGACAGGGGTTTTAAAAAGATGTCACCAAGGGTCATCAGAATCAGAGTTAGAACCCAGCTTTCTGGGCACCTAAGTGAGTGCTCCTGCCCAGGTACTTCACCGTTTTGGTAAGGGAAGCTGAGTAGAGTAATGGTTAAAACTCCAGAGCCAGATTTCCTGGGTTCAAATCCCGGCCTGTACCTCTTGTTAGCTGTGACCTTGGAAAAGTTACTTCATCTCTTTGTACTTCAGTTTTCCTTCTGCGTGATCCACCTCCTGGGATTGTCATGAGGGTTGAAGCTGGTAATACTTGTGAAGCGCACAGCGAGGGCCCGAGCTGTGGAAAGTACTTGACACGTGCAAAGTTTGCAGCTGCTCGAAGTGTCTCCGTGTGGCTCTGCTCCCCTCGGCTGCGGCTTTATTGTCCCATTTCCTCCTGTCCCCAATGGCCCTTTGGAAAACAGAAGGAGAGGCTGTTGCCGCGTCTCCTGTTGCTACCTGCTGTCGTGCTGCCCTGAGCCCGTTGTGCTGGGAATAAAAGCCAAAGCCAAAGAAGGGCCCGAAGGCCCCATGGCGTCTGGCCCCTCCTGACCTGCCTGTCCCCTCCCTCCACTCAGCTCCGCAGCCCCCTCGCTGTCTGCCTGTGCCCCCGGCCCCTCCCACGTGGGAACTTTACTCGCCCTAGCACGGCCCTCCTCCTGGCCTCCCTCCCTCTGCACGAGTGTCACCTGCCTTAGCCCTGTTCCACCCTCCGCCATCACCCCTACCCCCTCTAGCCCTCTCCTCCTAATTTTTACATAGCACTGACGATGTTCTTGTATACTGCATAGTTTACTTACTTATCGTCAGTCATAGATTGTCTGCGTCCCATCAGATAAGTTCCAGGAAAACAGGGCCATACAGCTGTTCTGTCCACTGCCGTACCCTCAACGCTTAGATCTGTGCCGGGAGCGTGAGAAGATGGCCAGCATGTAACTGTTGAATGAATGAATGAATCGGATGAATGAGTGACATCGGCAGGAAGGGACGACGGGCTAGGAGCCAACACCAGTGGGCTGATTCCTGGCAGCCCCCTCGGTGCCTCCACACTGGGACTCTGAGGACATATAAGATGCCCAAAGGGGCAGAGTCGCAGAGCATTAAGGGAAGCGGCTCTGACGCGTGGAATGAGTTGCCCGACTTTACCTGGCTGCTGAGTGTCAGAGCCGGATTCAAACCCCAGGGCAGCGACTCCCAAGCTCTCAATTATCGTGTCCTGCCGCAGCCACTCGAGGGCTGTCTGCCACTCCTAAATGACCTCCCTAAGCTTGGCTCTCCTATTTGTGGAACGAGGATAATGTTACCTCCTTCACAGGGTGGTTGTGACAAGAACGTGTGAGGTCATGGATTTATAAAGTGCTTAGCGTGGTCCCAGGCCTGTAGTAAACACGCAGGAGGCGACAGCTGCTCCCCTCCCCTCGCCCCTGCATCAGCCCAGTCATCGCATTCCACAGATACGTACGAAGTGCCTGTGACGATGTGACGCTGGTTTCTGGATGCACAGAGACGATCGGACCTGGGCCCCACCCTCGTGGAGCTCAGAGTCCAAGGTGCAAGGCAAATATTAAACACACACAGAAACAAATCATGACGCACTCTGCTAGGTGCTTGGGAGGAAATGAAGGAGAAGGAGCGAGAAGATGGGATGGGGACTCAGGGAAGGGCTCTTTGATGAGGTGTCAACAAAGAATGAGGAGGAGCCAGCTGGCCGATATTCAGAGACGCATTCCCTGCGGGAAGAACAGCAAGTGTGAAGGCTCTCGGTGCAAACCACTGCTGAGGAACTGAGGGCAGTTCACACCACTGGAGCTCAGCCACCAAGGAAGGGCGTGGCGAGCGGGCACATGGCCACGTCCATAGGCGGCAGCGGACGTCTGCAACCAGCTCCCGCGGTAGAAAGGTAGAGGCCAGCCACTCAGAGAGGCCCTTCTCTCCTTCCAGAAACCTCCTGTCCAACCCCTTCAACTGCAACTGCCACCTGGCCTGGCTCGGCAAGTGGCTGAGGAAGAGGCGGGTCGTCAGTGGGAACCCTAGGTGCCAGAAGCCGTTTTTCCTTAAGGAGATCCCCATCCAAGACGTGGCCATCCAGGACTTCACCTGCGACGGTGAGGAGGCCCAGGGTTCGGGCGGTGGGGGTTGGTCCCTGGGAGGGTAAAGAAGAGACAGGACAGGAAGGTGCAGTTGGTGGCTGCAGGTCAGGACTCTGAGATCTGGCTCCACGCTGCTTTGGGCACACAGCTGGAGCTCTCAAGGGCTCTGCACATCTGACGCTAGCCCACATGACTCCTTCATGCAAGTTTTAAAAAGGTGCCCCTTTCTGAAGTCATTTTACTTACATCAGTCAGAAATCTGTCGTAATGTATTAATTTCATTAAGACAAGAGACTTGCTCATTAAAACAAGATACTGCCATCTGTGAGAACACTGTTGTACCAAATATGTCCACAGAGAGGATATGGTGCCCTTAGATGATATGGCAACCTTGTAACAGTGCACAACCTACACAACTGTACGTGGGAGCCCTGGCCTCAGTCTTCCCGTCTGCATCCTGACGAGGCTTAGGGTATGTGCTCATGAGAAACATACTTCAAAAAGTCCTGTCTCTGGCTAGCGGGTATGAACACAGGGAGATCTGAGGCTTTGGGTCTCAGAATCCCAGAGGGCACATTTATTTGCATAAATTCAAGCCAGCAGAGTTCTTTACTTGATCGACTTTGGGTTATCATGAGACGAATTAACCAGTTTGCAGACTAACTGAAATTAAGACGTAATGGGGACTGGGGGACACACTCACCACCGCAGAGAGACTGTGTCGTGGTGGGAGAGAAGGAGAGGGGAGAGAGGAGGGAAAGACGGGGCTCTGCTCCCACTCCTGACCGCGGCTTCAGTCGGTTTGGCTTATTCCTGCTCCAGTTAACAGTGATCTCTTCCCTGTGTATTACCTGGTGAGTCAAGTCTCGGTTGGCCTCCATGGCAGTCTTCACTTCTGTCAAATGTGGTAGGAGGCAGGTGACAACCCCAGACATGTACCCTCCCCCTCCAACCACCGATGAGACCAGCGGGTACCTTATTCCTGGCTCTGGCTCAAGGTGGGGGCAGGGAGAGCTTGCCCACCTACTACCCGGTGGGGTTAGTTTACCCCCCACCGTGCTCACCCTCTCTGGGCTCTCCGCAGGCAACGACGAGAGCAGCTGCCAGCTGAGCCCGCGCTGCCCCGACCAGTGCACCTGCGTGGACACGGTGGTGCGCTGCAGCAACAGGGGCCTCCGCGCCCTCCCCAAAGGCATGCCCAGGGATGTGACCGAGCTGTGAGTACCCCAGCCCCTCCCAGCACCCTGTAATCTCACCACCACCAGCAGCCTCCGCACTTCCCTGCCAGCAGCTCAAGCAAGACCGCCCCGGGGATCCTCACGTGACCGGATCCTAGCAAGACGGCAGCAGGGCCTACGCCACTTAGTCTGAGGCAGCGAGAGTGCAGGGGATTGCGAGAGCATCATCCCACGGGCGCTGTGGCGCACAGAGCACTTTTAGGAACATGACCCTGTTCCACCTTAAAACAGCCCAGGTGAGCACGTGGTCCCATTGCACAGATGAGGTCTTAGTTCTGAGTCCTGTTCGTTCCTAGAACGGGGTCTTTCTTATTCCACAGCCCGAGCTCCTGCCACTGAGTCCTCAGACCTTGTTCCTACACTGGCAGCTCCCAGTTACGTGAACAAGGTGCTGGTCTCTTCCTGAATGGCTCTTAATATTGTGCAGAAAACCTTATTTCTTTCTCCTAGAAAGCTCAAACAGATGGACAAGGCACAGTCCCGTAGTCAGGTGGGCCTCTCTGGAATGTACCAGGAGCGGTGCAGAGGGGCGGGAGCACGACACGCTTGCACGGCCAACACAGACCGTGTGCGAGCTTGCATTCCTCCTTCCTTCCTTCGCTCACTCAGCACATCATTGACTAGGGGCCTCGTGGGTCACACTCTCTAACATTGGAGGGACAGTGGTGAGCAAAACCAGCGTGACCCCTACACTCGTGAGGCTCACAGTTCATTGGGGAAGGTAGCCATGTGCTCTGTCATCTCAGATGCACATGTGAGGTGACAACTGTGAAAAGCCCTACGAAAAAGAGGTGCAAGGTTGCTAGGACATCCTCAAGTGAGAGGTCTGACGTGGACACGAAGCTCAGAGAAAGCTTCTCTGGGTATACGACCCTGGAGCTGCCATCTGAAGCCCGAGGAGCAGGTACTAATGATGAGAAGGGGGGGAGGAGTGCTCCAGATGGAAGTTGCCGCACAAGCAAAGGCCTTGCGTGGGGCCAGGCAGAGCCCAGGTGACACTCACACGCCACCCCCACCCACACGTGCCTCCCGGTTGCACTTTGGCGCTCTCTCCCAGACCCCGGCACACCCTCTGGGCCAGCTTAGCACCTACAGGCGAACCTTGGAGGTGTTGTGAGCTCAGGTCCAGACCTCCATAAAGTGAATATTGTCATAAAAAGAGTCACACAAATTCTTTGGTTTCCCAGTGCATATAAAAGTATGTTTATACTGCACTGTAGTCTATTAAGTGTGCAATAGCATTATGTCCCAAAAAACAATGTACATACTTTAATTTAAAAACACTTTATTGCTAAAAACACTAATGAGCATCTGAGCCTTCATCGAGTTGTAATATTTTTTGCTGGTGGAGGTTCTTGCCTCAGCATTGCTGGCTGATAACTGAGCAGGGTGGTGGCTGGCAAAGGTTTGGATGACTGTGGCAGTTTCTTAAAATAAGACACGGTGATGTTCGACACATCCATTGACTCTTCCTTTCACAAAAGATTGTTCTGTAGCATGCGATGCTGTCTGATAGCACTTTCCCCACAGTAGAATGTCTTTCAAAGCTGGAGTCAGCCCTCTCAGACCCTGCCGATGCCTTAGTAACTGAGTTTATGGAATATTCTAAATCCTTTTTTTGTCCTATCAACAGTGTGCACGGCATTTTCACCAGGAGTAGATTTCATCTCAAGAAACCACTTTCTTTGCTCATCCGTAAGAAGCAATTCCTAAGCCATTCAAGTTTTATCATGAGATTGCAGCAATTTAGTCAGACTCCACTTCTAATTCTAGATCTCTTGCTATTTCTACCATATCTGCAGTTACTTTTTCCACTGAAGTCTTGAACCCCTCAAAATCATCCATGAGAGTTGGAATCAACTTCGCCCAAACTCCTGTTATATCAGTATTTTGACCTCTTCCCATGAATCATGAATATTCTTAATGGCATCTAAAATAATGAGTCCTTCCCAGAAGGTTTTGATTTACTTTGCCCAGATCCATCAGAGGAATCACTATCTATGGCAGCTATAGCCTTTCAAAATGTATTTCTTAAGTAATAATATTTGAAAGTCAAAATTACTCCTTGATTCATGGGCTCTAGAATGGATGTTGTATTAATCTTAGCAGTCATGACAACAACATTCATCTCCTTGTACATCTCCATCAGAGCTCTTGGGTAACCAGGTGCATTGTCAATGAGCAGTAATATTTTGAAAGGGATCTTTTTTTCTGAGCAATAAGTCTCAACAATGGGCTTAAAATATTTAGTAAACCATGCTGTAAACAGATGTGCTGTCATCCAGGCTTTGTTTTTCCTTTTCTAGAGCACAGGTACCATAGATTTAGCATAATTCCTTAGGGTCCTAGGATTTTCAAAATGGTAGATGAGCATTGGCTTCAACTTAAAATCACCAGCTGCATTAGCCCTTAACAAGAGAGTCAGCCTGTCCTTTGAAACTTAAAAGTCAGGCATTGACTTCTCCTCTGTAGCTATGATAGTCATAGATGGCATCTTCCAATATAAGGCTGTTTTGTCTCCATGAAAAATCCGCTGTTTAGTGTAGCCACCTTCATCCATTATCTTAGCTGAATCTTCTGGATAACTTGCCGCAGCTTCTATATCAGCACTTGCTGCCTCACCTTGCACTTGTATGTTATAGAGACAACTTCTTTCCTTAACCCTCATGACCCAACCTCTCCTGTCTTCTAACTTTTCTTCTGCAGCTTCTTCTTCTCTCTCAGCCTTCATGGAACTGAAGAGAGTTGGGGCCTTGCTCTGGATTACCCTTTGGCTTAAGGGAATGTTGTGGCTGGTTTGATTTTTTATCCAGACCACTAAAGCTTTCTCCATATGAGCAATAAGGCTGTTTTGCTGTCTTACCATTTGTGTGTTCAGTGGAGTAGCACTTTTCATTTTCTTCAGTAACTTTTTCTTTGCACTCACAACTTGGCTGACTGGTGCGAAAGGCCTGGCTTTCAGCCTCTCTTAGCTTTCTTTGTTATGTTTTGTTTTTTTAAAGCTTTACTGAGATATAATTCACATATCATAAAATTTTCTCTTTTGAAGTGTACAACTCAATTGATTTTGGTATGTTTGCAGAGTTATGCAACCATCACCACAATCTTATTTTATTTTATTATTTATTTTTTGAGGAGCAGGAAAGAGGAGTATATTAATTTGCCAGCAGATGAGGAGGTTGGCAGATCTCTCTTAGCTTTTGACCAGCCTTCCTCACCAAGCTTAATCATCTCTAGCTTTCAAGTGAGATCTGTGCAACTCTGCCTTTCACTTGAACACTTAGAGGCCATTGTAGGACTATTAATTGGCCTAATTTCAATATTGTTGTGTCTCGGGGAATAGGGAGACCCAAGGAGAGGGAGAGAGATGGGAGCATGGCCATCCGTGGAGCAGTCAGAACACACACGTTTATCAATTAAGTTCACTGTCTTCTGCGGGCACGGTTCATGATGCCTCCCAACAGTTACGATATTAAAATCAAAAATCACTGATCATAGATCACCATGACAGATATAATGAGAAAGTTTGAAATACTATGAGAATTACTGAAATCTGACACAGAGACAAGAAGTGAGCACATACTCTTGGAAAAATGGCACCAATAGACCTGCTCAGTGTAGGGTCTGCCACAAACCTTCAATTTGTAAAGAACATAATATCCACAAAGCACAATAAAGTGAAGAACAGGAAAACAAGGTATGCCTGTACCCTCAGACGCAAGTGACAGAATGAGACCAAGGCTCCTCCAGGGAGAGTTTCTGTGACCTGCCCTGCAAATGCCTCCTGGGATAGAACCTGAGCGTGCCAATTTCCTAAACTAGCAAATAGATCTTGGGTGTGCATTGCGGCTCCTGGCATTTCCTGATGCTCAGAGAGACTGCAACCAGTGCTGACCACCCAGGGGAAGGAAGGGAAGTCTCGACAGTCACTAAAACTCCATGTCAGCCCTGGGTTTGGGCTGGAGCCACGCCTTGAAGATCGGTGTGAGCAAACGGCACATTGTGTAGTGGGCTTCACGTCTCTTCCTTGGGCTGTGCCACGCTGTGGGACAGGGTCTGCAGAAAACAACCCAGGTGCACGCTCTTTCCCAGCCAATTGAGTGCCAAGTGACACATGGCAAAGGACAAGAATACCGTGAAAACAACCCATGGATGCTTTTCCCCAAAGGTCATGGAGCCAAGACTGGAATAACAGAGATAATTGGATGCAATTATAAAGTCAAGTTCAGCACTTTGGGAGGAGACTTAATTTTCTGCTTTGGAAACAGTAGCATTTCCCTCCGCCAGGCATGGCTTCCAAAGCATACCAAGGAAGGCAGCCTTCCCTTCTGTCCCTGAACCATCTCCTGGGCAGGTCAGCGGAGAGTGTCTCAGAAGGGGTAAGCAGGAAAATGCGTGTTGGAGGAAGTGAACGCTGGCAGGCCCAGACAACTGTGGTTTAAAGCCTTGGGTTTGGGGACATTGGCTGAGTCCGGATCCAGGCTTTGCGCTGCCAGCTTTCCAGCTCCTTCAGGCATCATTAGTTATCTCAGGCAGAGCTGCCAGCTTACAAAACAAAATTAAGTTTAATTCACTGAGAAACAAAGTTGCCCAGCATTTCTTTAAAGGGCAGGATGTGGGCGTCCATTGCATGTGCTCGAGGTCTGGCAGTGCCGTCCAAGAAGGAGGTGACTTTTCCTTGTCAGCCCTCTGCAAACCCTCTCTGGCTGTCCTCTGCCTGTCTCCTCCAGATCCCATTGCCTCGGTTAAGTCAGGCCACACTGAGCTCTCATCCACCCTTTCCGCCCTTGCAAGTCTCGTGGACGTGGGGCTGTGACACCACTTGCCCTCTTTAAGGGAGGAGGAACTTTCAGAGAAATATTAACAAAAATCACTTGCCCACGTCTTACCATTGGTAAGGAGCCCAGTCAGGATGAGAAACAGGTTTGTCTGGCCCCAGATCCTATAGTCATACCCGTTACACCAGAAGCCCTTAAACTTTTGGGTCTCAGGACTCCTTTATGCCTTTCAAGACGTCTCACACACCAAGAACTTGTGTTTATGTGGGTTCTATCTACTGATATTTACCATATTAAAAACTGACACTGAGAAATTTTTAAAATATGCATTTATTATTCCATTTAAAAATAACAATTATATTCCCATTGCATGTTTATATAAAAAGCACATTTTTAGAACAAACATACCAAGAGAAATTTAATTGAGAAGAGTGGTGGTGCTTTCTGTTTTTGCAAATCTCTCTACAGAAAACATCTGGATTTTCATATTTGCATCACCGTTCTCTCTGTTGTGATATGTTGTTTTGGGTGATGTATAAGAAGAAAATCTGGCTTCACACAGATGTGTAGATGGAAAAGGAAGGAGTATTTTCATAGCCTTTTCAGATAATGTGATATTCTTTGATAATACACTAAAGCTCAACAAGTGGTAGTTTCTAAAAGCCTAGTCCTAGTGTGGAAACTACACCCATACCAATGAACTTTTCATCCTCTGTTATGTTAAAATCCAGATTTACGGACTTTGACAAATTCAAGGTCTGTCTTACACTTTGAATGGAACTTTCCCTCATGCATAGTCTTATAACATCATGCATTGGTCATTGGGAACATATTGGCTCCCTGAGTTGTGCAGATCTTCCAAATGTTGACACTTTTCATTATACAATATATTTAAAAGCCATACCCTTTGATATTATCACTGATCTCATCAGAAAAGTCTTTAAGTAAGGGAAAGCTCTCAAGCTCAATGCAGCCCTTATGAGTTTTCCAAAATTTTAATTTTCATTTGGAGTCCAAATTGCATCACTGGCAACAAATACTCTCAGTTGTTTTCCTTGAAGTGACAGGCTTACTTTGCTCATTTTCAAGAAATGGGGGGGAGGTCAAGGTAGGAGGATCGCTTGAGTCCAGGAGTTGGAGGTTGCAGTGAACCATGATCATACCACTGCACTCCCACCTGGACAACAAAGTGAGACCCTGTCTCTAACAAAGAAAAGAAAGGAAGGAAGGAAGGAGGAAAGGAGTAGGAGAGAAGGAAGGAGAGAAAGAAATTGTCTACTAAATACCCACGTCTGAATAACCAGTTTGCCAGTCATTCTTTTGAATAAAAATAGCATTTCATAAAAAATTTAAAAACTAGCTGTTCAGTTTGCAACTCAATTACACAGGTGCTTCTGCACTGGACAACCAATGTGCTTCCCGTGGAGCAGAGTGCTTCATGCACACTTCCCATTTTGTCACACAGAACATTGAAGAAATGTGCACTCAAGAGTTGAGAGTTAATACAAATAATAATCTTTACCTTTTCAAGGGCATTCTTAAGCGAAATTGGCTTTTTTTAACCTGCAAGTACACAGAGATGAGGAATATAATGACCATTGGTATCATTTGATACCAATGTCCTGATTCATGCTGAGGTGCTAGCAGTTTTACCCACCGCTGATTTTGTACCATCAGTGCAAATGTCAACACAGAGCAAAAGGAAAATAATGTTTTGATCTTTTTGCAAAAATAGAGCCCTGAAAATATACTGGAGACCCCCAGCAGGGGTCTGTGGATGACACTTTGAGAACCACTCTGGTCATCATACACTGGCAGGCAAGGAATACAGGGAGACACCTGCTCTAAGTCAGCATTAAAAAGGCAAGCTTACAAAATCCTGCTGAAACCAGGACAGGAGCAAACACAAGACAGCTCAGCCCCCCAAATCACTGCAGGAAGTGCTCTCTGCAAAGGTGGGGCCTCCTTGCTTTCAGAAAGTTCAGTTATTACTATGGAACTATCCTAGATTCAGGCTTACCTTGCTATCCCAGAAGAACTAAAGCCTAGAAATCTGTTTGTTTCCATTTATGGGAGGGTTTATAGACATCAGGTCTTCCTAGTTCTGGAAACAAACTCTGCAAGCCCACATCTTCACACAGGCTGGAGAGGAGAATCAAAGTCTAATACCAGTGAACCATGTTCCCACGGAGTCCAGCCCTGCTTAGTATCCAGGATGTCTCATTTTGGTCTGAGGACCATGAGCATGGATGTGTTTTTGGTGTCCTACAACAGGATGTCCCAAGGAGAGGAGAAAGGAAGGATGATATCTGTCCCCAGGCACAGTTATTGGAAGAAAGGATTTGTATGAGGATGTGAGGTCTGAGAACACCGTGGGAAGCAGGCTGGCAGCGTGCACATGCATGTGAGCACACATACATGTGCTGCACTGACAGGAGACATGGAAGGGACAGGGCTTGACCAGGAGACAGGAGGGCACAGGGCTGAGATGCCACCCTTTGAGATTAAGTGCGGCAGGAGGTGACGACACGAGAGCACTGGTTGAAGAAGAGGGAGAGACCTGGCCTGGCACTGTGAACTCCGAGGGCTTAGAGGGTGGGAGTCTGGAATCCAGAAAGCAGCTTAGTGGACCTTTCTCTTTATCGACAGTTTACTTAGGAGGTGACATGCATGCAGGAGACAGGGCAGAGCGGTGCAGCAGGTAACCAGCCCAGGGAGGGACGCAGACAGTGTGTGCCCTGGGAGAGGGGTAATCAGGACATTCTGCCCACCCTGGCCCTTAAGAAAGCAAGGAAGAAAATCCTGCCTGTGCTACAAACCACCACAGCTACCATTACAGAGCGTTTACTGCGTGCCGGGTGCTGTGCTGGATTTTGTTGGGTTTTTTTTTTACAGGCGATCTCATTTAATCCTGCTAACAACGCTGCAAGGCAAGCATCATTATTCTCACTTTGCAGATTCTCACTTTGCAGAGGTAACTGAGGCTCAGGAAAATTGAATAACATTTTTAAGATTACACTGCCAATGAGCAGCAGAGCAGAGACTCAAGCCTGGGTATATCTGACCCTAAGGGCTGACCACTAAACCACCACCTCCCAGTGGCAGAAGCCCAAGTCCCTGTGTGTTCTGCCCAGTGGCCTGGCTTGTGGGGTCCTCTTGAAAACTGACGTCTGCATTTAAGCAGGGACAGGGCACACCCAGGCCCCTGCCCCAGGGCTACGGGCACCTGTAGTGGTTCTGGCTGGTCCATCCTGACAGCTGGGCCTTCTCCAGCAAGGCCAGCTGCTGCCTTCGGTGCCCCACGCTGAGCGGGCTCCCCAGAGCACTTAATGGAGCAACCGCCCAGCGCTGACTACATCCTTGCCTTTCTCTGGCCCAGGGAGCCAGACAGAAATGTGCCCCCAGCCAGCTGGAGTGGCTGATCGCATCTTTGGAGAGCGTGCCGGCTCTGGGCACAGCAGCACTTACAAGTCCTGGCGCAGGCCCTGGCTCAGAGAAGACCTCGGCAGATGGCATTGGTAGAGGACACTTCTCAGCGCTCTCAGGCAGTCACGGCCGACTGTGGGAGGGCCCGTGGGAGGCCTGAGCCCTGGCAGAGAGCTGAGAAGTCTCTCTTCACTCATCCAAATGCTGTTGAGTGTATTGTGCCGGACACTGTCGCAGGAGCTGGCAGTGCAGCAGCTAACATGACAGATAAGGTCCCTTTTCTCATACACTTAGAATGGGGGAGAAAGACAATAAGAAAACTCACCAGCAGATTAGCATTCCAGACAGGGAGGGAGTAGAGTAGGATTTCCCAGGAAAATAGAAAAGGGAATGGAAAGAACACGTTCTATGAAGATCCCATGGTGGAAAGATCTTAAATTCAAGAAGTTAAGAGGGCCGTGAGATGGAGCACATAGCATGAAAAAGAGGATGGTGTGTGCTAAGAGCTTGACAAGGGAGATGTAAGTTTTTGTAGGCCATGTCAAGGCCTGACTCTTTATCCCAAGAGGAATGCAGGAGCCAAGGAAGAATCTTAAGCAGGAAAGTGGCATGATCTGATTCTCATTTTAGAAATATTACCCTGGAAGAAAACTAGACAATGAACAGCAAGGGGATCATTATCTGTCTTTCTATAATCACATGTATTATTGGATGGAGATGTCTGGGTATGTATGTATCTATCTAATGTATATTTTCAAAATCTGTTGGACACTAGTGTGCCAGGCAATGCTCCAAGTACTGTTCACAGAGACTCTCATCCTCATAATCATATCAAGATGGTGATTCTTATAAGCCCCGTCTTACAGATGAGTAAACACAATCTCAGAGAGGGTAAGTACCTTGCCAAAGGTCACACAGCTATTAGGTAGTAGGGCCAGGATGTGAGCCTCAGCCTCAGAGCTGCCCCCGCATCACTCCAGGTCCCTGGTGGAGACCCTGGCCTGGAGCAAGGTCTCGGAGAAGGTGGCTGCCCTCCTTCTCCTTCACCATTCAGCTGGTCTGAGCTCTTTGTGGGACACCTGTCAGTACCGCAAAGCTCGAAGCAGGAATGCAGAGCATCCGCTCACAGAGCTCTGTGTGGATTTGCATGCGAGGCAGATGTGTCCTCGTGTGCTTGCGCTGGGATTGAAACAGAACATTTAAATGCAGGTCAGTGCAAAGGGTGACCTGCTAGAAATGCTCTGGCAGTTCTGAGGCAGGTAGGGCAGGAGGGCAGTCTCCTGAAAGGGTCCCTCTGGGGCTCCAGGCTGCAGGCTGCAGGCAGCTTTGGAGTTCGGAGTTTTCATGAAAGGCTTCCTACAAAGCTTTCCCGCACAAGTGCATCTGCATTTCTTTTTTTTTTTTTTTTTTTTTTTGCATCTCCATTTCTGAAGTGAAACCTTTTGATTCCAAGTCTGCTGAGCTGTGATGCCAGGTCGCCGGGGACATTCTGCACTGAAACGACTTCCGCCCGGCTCTGTCGTGCCAAATGCAGTTCTCCTGGGGAGTTCTGGGATTTTCATCATACAGATGATGTTTCCTGAGCATCTACTGTTGCCAGGCAGTGTACGGGAATGCGGTACATCACAGAGTCACACTAAAGATGTCACCATAGGGTAAAATGCAGTGACGAAAATACACCCAAAGCTTTGGGACCCTGTAGCATCACCAATAAATGTGAGATCTCATCAGGGAAGATGTTGCAGCTGAGATCTGAGCATCTGTAGGATTTAACCAGGCAAACAGAGGGAACTGGGCCCCCCACAGAGGGGCGTGGGGCATTTGAGGAAGGTTAAGGCCAGTGGAGTAAGGACCAGAGGCCATGGGAGAGTTTGATGCAAGAAGAGCAAACAGAGGAGTCAGGGCTGTGGTGGTCAGTTTCCTGCATCAGCTTGGCCACGCTGTGACACCCAGTCTTTTGGTCAAACACACAGTCTAGATGTTGCTGTGAAGGTATGTTGTAGATGCAATTAACACCTGCAATCTGTTGACATTTGAATTAAGGAGATTTCTATCCCTAATGTGGAGGTGGGCCTCTTCTAATCAGTTAAGGGCCTTAAGAGCAAAAAACTGAGGTTTCCCAGAGAAGAGGGGATTCTGCCTCAAGACAGTAACAGAAATCCTGCTTGAGTTTCCAGCCTGCCAGCCTGCCCTATAGATTTCAAACTTGCCAGCCCTGTGGTTGCATGAGCCAATTCCTTAGAATAAATGTTCCTCCTCCCCTGCTCTGTAGTATATGCTTTGAAAGGAGGGACCTATGAGAGCGTAAACGAGAGACCCAGCCTAGCCTGAAGAGTCATGGAGGCTTCTCTGAGAGTGAAAATTAGTGCAGTGTCTCTCCCAGGTGTTGTCATTCTGCACTTCTCTTTCAGGTACCTGGAAGGAAACCACCTAACAGCTGTGCCCAGAGAGCTGTCCGCCCTCCGACACCTGACACTCATGTAAGGAGCCTGGTGCTGGGTGGGACATTTAGTTTTCTCTCCTAGGGTAGCTCAGGAAACTGAGGTAGAGGGTAAGAGAGAATGGTGCTGCAGGCTGACCTGGCATTTCCACACTTTTCTCCCTGGGTGGAGCAGGGCGAGGCAGCTGGGAGGAATGGACCATCCTGATGGTCTTACCCAGTGGGACCTGCATGCAGAAATACCCAGAGCCTGGCACCATGGGCCATCTGAACCACCCTCCTGCTTGGCTTGGGGGAAGGTGGGTGAGCTCCTGACCTTCCGAGGTCCAAACTGAATTCCTGCACTTCCTCAGTCACCAGCTGCTTGCAAGCTGTGGCCTCACTTAGGTCTGCCAAAAGGACATTTCTTCTTCCAACTTGTTTAGTTCCCCAGAGAATGTCCCAAGTAGATGGTTCAAACTGAGGATCCTTTAGGTGGTAGTTGCTATTGGCTCCAAGGCTGCCAAGACCCAGGAAAACCCCAGAATAAGGAGCAGGGCTGCGGAGCATGGGCATGGCCCAGGAAGTCAGGTGGCCTGTGAGCTTTGTCCATCAGTAGCCTCAGCACCCTGTCACGATGGAACCCAGGACAGTGCAAAATCATTCCATGGGCAAGTGGTAATTGAAAGGTGCCCATGTCTGCTTAGGGCAACAGGGAGCTGGCCCACAAGGGGAAAATGTGAGTTCTTTCAGAATGAAA
Source organism: Cheirogaleus medius (assembly GCA_008086735.1). Taxonomy (NCBI): domain Eukaryota; kingdom Metazoa; phylum Chordata; class Mammalia; order Primates; family Cheirogaleidae; genus Cheirogaleus; species Cheirogaleus medius. The sequence continues at coordinate 4,810,104 of VBSM01000565.1, forward strand.
GAGTGTCACCCTGGGGAAAGGAGGGAGCCCACCAAGGAGAGGTGGAAGAAAGTCACCTGTCCTTGGCCTGGATTTCTAGATACTCTGGAAACCAGGCTCTGGACAAGGAGTTCTCAAGCTTGTGGGATTTTTAACAGCATCCCTGGCCTCTGCCCACTACATGACAGTAGCACTTCCCTCCCACCCCCAGTATTGACAACCAAAAATGTCTCAGACATTTCCAAATGCCACCGGGGGAGCAAAAGTGCCCCTAATTGAAAACCACTGCTCTAGAGAAATGGTTCTGAACTTCACCTGATTAGAGGAATCACCTGAGCAATTGTTTTGTTAAAAAATACTGGCCGGGCGCGGTGGCTCACGCCTGTAATCCTAGCTCTCTGGGAGGCCGAGGCGGGCGGATCGCTCGAGTTCAGGAGTTCGAAACCAGCCTGAGCAAGAGCGAGACCCCGCCTCTACTATAAAATAGAAAGCAATTAATTGGCCAACTAAAAATATATAGAAAAAATGAGCCGGGCATGATGGCGCGTGCCTGTAGTCCCAGCTACTCGGGAGGCTGAGGCAGGAGGATTGCTCGAGCCCAGGAGTTTGAGGTTGCTGTGAGCGAGGCTGACGCCACGGCACTCACTCTAGCCCGGGCAACAGAGTGAGACTCTGTCTCAAAAAAAAAGAAAAAAATACTGATGTTCAAGCTCACGCTAAACCAATTGAATCAGAATATGTGGGCAAGGGACCCAGGCATGAGAGGATTTAAAAGCTCCCAAGTGATTCTAATGTGCAGCTAATGTGGCCACTTCTCTGGGTATTTATCCCTGAGAGGGAGCTCGAGGTTGTAGTTGGCAGAAGAGTACACCCCCACCAGCCTCATTCCTCCTAAGAGAGAAACTGATAAGATGGAATAAATGAATGTCAGATTAGAAGAAGTATGGAGGGACAGTGAAAAGAATTAATTGGGGAAAAGTACTAAAATAAGTACTAAAAATGATCGTATGTATTATGTTTTGTTGGTAGAATTAAATGGATAAATAGATACATAATTGAATGATTAACTAAATAAATTAATGGAGGGATGAATGAATGACAATTGCTTGAATGATTGAATAAGTGCTTGAATGGAAAAATTAACATTTGGATAAATAAGTGGAAGGATGAGTAGATAGATGGATGGGTAGGTGGGTGGGCAAATGGGCAGGTGAGATAGTGGGCTAAATAGATGAGTGGGTAGATGGTAGATGGGTGAGTGAATGAGTGAGTGACCAGGTAGATGGGTGAATAGATGAGTGTGTGGGTAGGTGGGTGGGTGGGTGGGCGAGTGGATGGATAGATGGATGGATAAATATATATATGAGTAGGTGGGTGAGTCTGTAGATGGATGGATGTGTGAGTAGGTGGGTGCATGGATGGATGCATAGACAGATGGATGGGCAAGTGTGCAGATAAGTAGGTGGGTAGATAAATAGGCAGGTGCATGGATGGATGGATGGATTGTAGGCATGTACGATACTTGGGAATGGCCTCCTACAGATTCAACTGAGAGTAAAGCATGACCATTCTGTTTTACTTTTCCTAGTGACCTGAGCAACAACAGCATCAGTGTGCTGACCAATTACACCTTCAGTAACATGTCTCACCTCTCCACGCTGTGAGTACGATGTTTACCATGCCCATGGGCCTAGCAGTAGATGGTCACTCTTTCTCTCTGTCCCCCCAGGACTAAGTTCTCTGTTCTAGTGATCCTCGGGGCTAGGGCTGCCCTAGCATAGGGTGGACCTTAATCATCAGGAGGAAAATGAAGTAAGACAGAACTCCACTGTCTGCACAGCTAGAGAGGAACTGGCTCCTAATCACCTCTGAGGAGGGCTCTTTGGAATACTTTCTGATTTGTGAATTTCCTCTCCTAGTGGAGGCTTTCCCTACACAATTACATTTTGCTCAGACCCATTTATTTCCCATTAGCTTTGCACGTTGTAAGCACTCACCATGTGACAGGGGAGGGAGGTGATGGACAAGCTGGTTACAGAGTCAGCCGCTGCGGGACCTGGGAGGACGGTGGGGGAATGAAGCCAGCAAGCTTCCCAGAGTGGCGGGAGAGGTTTCCCTGCACTTTATTGTTAGGATGCTCTTGTCAGTATATTAGAAAGAAGGTAAAGAAACCATGTGCTCTGATGGGTTCACAATGTGAGCAGTGCTCCCATGAGTAGCTGAGAACAGGAACAGCCAACAGGGCGTGTGCCCGCTTGTCCACAGGATCCTGAGCTACAACCGGCTGAGATGCATCCCCGTCCACGCCTTCAACGGGCTGCAGTCCCTCCGAGTGCTGTGAGTACCCCAGCGTGCTGGGTTTGGCTTGCACGGTACTGAGTACCAGCAGGAAGTGTACTGAACACTCCCCTCTCCCACTCTCCTTTGCTCATAGCCGCAAACACACCTCCCCACCCTACACCCTTGTTTGCTCAGTGGGGTAGAGAGAGCTACCCCTGAGAGTCAGCCATGCCCAGGGTGCGGCTCACTTCCCAGACTGGCAGAACCTTGAGCAAACCATTTAACCCCTCTGAGTTTCCGCCGCTTTATATGTAGAACGGGATCACTAGCACCTGCCTTATGAGAATTAGGATATGCAATTATATTCCGCCCTCTGGCATGGAGCACAGTGTGTGGCCCCTAGCCACATTTTGATGGTCATTCTGTGTACAGTTGTTACCTCTAGGTTCGGAGGGGCCATGCAATGCTGTGAACCTCTGCTAGGAGACAAAGCTCGTGCACCAGAGAATCACAAGCTGGAAGCCCAGGGGCCCGGTCCAGCACACAGACAGCTATTAGTTAGCAATTTTGTAATTGGCTCTTACAGTGTCTTTTAAAATAACGAAGTTTTAATAAGCTGTCAATATTTAAATATCAAGAGGTTTCCTACACAAACCCTAATCTGCACCCATATGCTTTGGAAAATGGAGAGACCTGGCCGTGCTGGGGCCTCGCCGCTGCATTCCCGAGTGGCCGAGCAGCCCTGCGCCCCTGGACAGCTATGCAGTCTGCAGCCTTCACAGCCAGCACACCCTTGTCACCCGCAGGGCCCTGTCCTACACATGGGTAGCTAAGTGTCTTCTCATCTGTAAAATCAGATAATTATGGTAATTGCCTCTCAGGGTCTTATTAGGAGTAAATGAGATACTGCATGTAAAGCAGTTAGCCCAGCTCTGGCACTGTAAACACTTAACCAATATTCATTTGTGTGTGGGCATGGTGGCATATGCCTGTAACCCCAGCACTTTGGGAGGCAGAGGCAGGAGGATCGCCTAAGCCCAGGTTGCAGTGATCTATGATGATGCCACTGCATTCTAGCCAGAGTGACAGAGCAAGACCTTGTCTTTAAAAAAAAAATTAATTAAAAACAATATTCATGTCTTGTTACTATTCTCATGTCATAGCTTGCTAGCACAAGAAGGCACCACACCGCCACCCCCAATCCTGGACCCAGTTGTCAGCTGATTTTTATGCCTTCCCATCTTCTACCTTTTCTTTCTTTCTTTTTCTTTTTTTTCTT